>JAOVVI020010147.1:0-13219 GCA_028571085.2 Nepenthes alata
AGGTCACTTATATGTTGCTAAAGGGTGCTTGTAATATTGTATCACGTTTAATGAAATAACTCATTTACTTTTATGTTTCTATCATTTTTGTTTTCCTTCCCATATGAATGCTTGTATGATATTGCATGAATTCAAATGACCTAGATTGCCTTTAAGTCGAGTGAATTCTCATTCACATACTACCAAACCTCAGTCTCGCATCGAGCGGCCCACATGTAGTTGAATTGAACCTCAATCCCGCACAAACCAGCTTATACGCAATCAAATTGAACCTTGGGCCCACACCAAGAGGCCCAAACGCTGTCAAATTGAACCTTGGTCCCGCGTTAAGTGGCCCATATGTGACCGAATTAAACTTTGATCACATACCAAACAGCCTGCTTGTGGTTGAATGAAAAACCTTAGGGGCCTTACTTAGCACGCATGCGGCGATCTCCTCCCAAAGGAGATAGCATTGTCTGTCAGCGATAGTCAGTAGATCGGAGCCAAGCGTGGGAAATCGCCGCATGCTCCAACAATGGGTAGGGCACCTAGCACAACAGTTTATGCGCCACCCTCCAAAACAGTAGTACTATTGAACCAAAAGAAAAAAAGGTGGGCATCAGACACCCAACAAAAAGATTCAACAACAACGATTGAGAAATTAAAAAAATATTGCCAATTTGCATTCACAAAGTAGACAATATACATGGTGGCATTAAATAGTCATGATGTGCATTTGTGAGTATCTGAAGGCCTTGAGGATACAAGGTGTTAATTTTGCCTACAACCTACCTAGGCAGCTACTCTAAGGTGGAGGACCCCTCAAGGGATGTGGCACAGACCCCCAACCCCCTTTGACTAGGTATTCGATTAGCTTTGAGCGGCGGGAAGCTCAAGCGTTCCTTGAGTCTAAGAAATCAATAGGAAAATTGGGGTCTGTTGGGGAAGTGATCCGCCTGTTGAAATAGATGCCCCTTGAAATTGCTCATTTAGGGCGAAGCCTGATCCTCAACTCATCCTCAAGTGACATGATCTGACCCAGAGCTTGGACGTGGGCCTCAAAAAGTTCATGCAATTTGGCATTAAACTTTGATAGGGATTGGTCCAGGTAGTTAGCCCGCACCTGACTCTGCAGCGCGTCCCGAACTACTGTGTTAACCTGTCGCTCCATCTCCTTGATGACGCGATCAGTCTGAGTGCATAATAGGTGAGTGACTTCATCTCTTTGCAAGAACAGAGACTCATCCAACCGGCGATGCACCCTCTCAGGTTGACGAATGAAAAAGAGGGGTCCAGCTACATATAACATTTATCAGGTATCCATGCAACTTCTCAACGAGACATACGTACCCATCGAGAAGAACCAACGGATTCAAGGTCTGGAGACGCCCTCAAGACGTTGGGGGGTTCAAGTGGTGGAGTGCTCAAGTGATGCTCTTCCTCGACGGTGACCCCATTCACGGAGTCCTCTTCGTCATTCTCCATCAACATTTGTCCGTCACTGCTCCCCTCCTTGGTTGAGGGTTCGGGGGAAGTGGAGGACGATGCTCCCTGTGCTAGGACGAGCAAGATTGGAATGTCGATAGAGTCTCAATCAGCCATTCGAAGGAAGAAGGTAAAGCAGATATTGTTTGTGACGGCTAAGTGGTGAAAAAAATGGCAAGAGACACCACTCTTAAATAGGTGAAGCCATTACCAAAAACGATGTCATGGTCAACACTGAAAGGTCACGTCTCCTTGATGGGAAGCGACACTTATCCTCACCTAAGCAAGTCTGCCTGCAGCATCATAATGACAAATGTCACGTCACGTCATTGTGTAGCGCACCGTCAGTCTGTGATGGTCAGGGACCTGGGGCCCGATCCTGATCCGTCTCACAAGGACAATGGCTCTAACTCTACAAGAAGGCCTAGATACAAAAACAAACACGCTTAGCCGGCCGATGACCATAGGATAGCGCGGCAGCACATAAATAGAGAAATCATGTACAAATGACGGTAAGAAAAAAATAATAAATATATACGTATACAATTAATACAAAGAAAGAAGAGCAAAGGAGTGAAATGGCAGCTTAAGGCTGAGGGCTAGCCGAAGGATGAGACGGCGTGGAGCCCTCTCAATTGTCAAAGTCGACCAGGTCTTTCCGGTGCCGGGCAGCCTTGTTTCTCTGATCGAAGATGTCAATGGGAAGTCGGGTTCAAAGATGGAGGTGATCCGCTGGCATGACCGAACACCTTCTTGGACCCTTGCGCTCAAAACTGGGCCCAACTCCTCCAAGTCGATTCGAGACGCCAACTCCTCCTTGAGTCTGACGTTCTTGCTCCGAAGTGAAGCCCGGTCTTGCTTAGTCGCCGACAAGGCATCCTCAAATCAGTGCAGGGTGGCCCCGGAGCTTTGCAACTCCCCCAGGACCATAGACAGCTGGAGCTCCAGGTCCATGATGTAGTCCTGATAGAGCTTGATCTCAAAGGCGACGGTGTCCAGGCAACCATGCTGCTCCACCATGCTTGGATCGACCCTCATTTGTGTGAATAGACGGACCTCCCCCTCAAGTATCTGGATTTGGGACGTTCGTTGGTGCAAGCATGTCTGCAAAAATTGCACCACTTCATCGTCCTGCAAACAAAACAAGGAAAAGGGGTTGAAGCCAGTTGTCCAGAGCAAGGCATAAAAATTCAATATGACTCACATAGATGTAGCACTCTCCTGTTGCAGCAACTCTCAAGGGTACCATCGACAGAGGGACCTCGGTCACCACCATCTCCTCAACACCGCCAACCGGCCTCACTTTTGCCTAACGGCCTATCTAGGGAACCAACCCAAACGACTCCCTAGGATTGCAAGAAAACATCGGCTCCGGATGGGTTTCCTCTTGTCAAACCACAACCAGTCCCCCAATTACCGGTCCAACCGACACGCTTGGAAGAGGAGCAGAAAGAAAACCAAATAAGGGTGTCTCGGCACCTATCTCAGTGGTGCTGGTATCCAGAGGAGTAGCAAGGGTTGGCACCCCAGACGACTCGCCAATGCTTCTCATCCGCTCCACCATTGGAGGACCCTCCGCGGCGGAAGATGATGAGGAACACAGAGATGATGCAGATCACTACTGAGATGGACTGTCGAAGGATCGCTAATGAATAGGATCCCGGCCTTCCTCTTAGGCTGTGCCGGCAGGGGAACGATGGCCTGGGTGATCTTGAGGTTCCAATCCCAAAACATGATAATTAGGAGATGCTTAAATCAATAATGATCAAAATTAGGCTCAGAAAATAAGGAAAAATAAATTTGGAAGCAAGAAAGAGACTAGCAAGCTCGGTGCCCGAGTCATGCCCGAGGCATCCCTCGAGCGCATTTTCTAGAATGGCACGCTTGAACTGCACCTGAGGTGCCCCTCGAGCACATTTAGCAGAATGGCTCACTCAAAGGGTGCTCGCGTGCTGCTCGAAGGGCGCTCGATGAGCACTCGAGCACGGCCCTTCGATATGCCTTGGCACTCGCTTCGCACTCGAGCGCGAGCGCAATTTTTTATCCCATCGACCTTCAATTTTGTTTATAAAAAGGGGAAGGGGGAAGGTTTTGGGGAGAACAACGACCAGCATGAAGGAGAAAGAGAGGAAAAGAGGAGGAGGAGGGATTCTATGCCATTTTCGGTCTGATCAGAGTAAGAAAAATGGTAGATAGGACGAAGGTAAGTGTACCTCAGACCTTATTTTCTATTTTTACCTCTTTTGAATATCTCCATCTTGTCATTTATGTTCTAAATTACTTGCTCTCTAAGATTTGTTAAGACAAATGCATGAATCTCGGAATTTTTGGTTTACACTTTATGTATATATATATATTATGACTCATGACTTCGATTTTGTGATTTGATTCATGTTTTGTGTTCGATTTGTGTCCAGAAGTTTCGCCTGAAACCCTAACTTGAAAATGAAGATATAGTTTTGAGTTTAATTTATGTTATGTGTATGTATTATGATTTATGGCTTTATTTTTGTGATTTGGCGCAAGATTTAGTTTTGATTTTCGTCCAAAAGTTTTGCTTGAAACCCTAGAATGTAAATTTGGGATTAATTGTTTAAAAATCTTGAATCTTGAGATATGAGTATTATTTGGTGATTTGATAAAGCTTATTAGATTATTTGTATTTGAAAACTCTACATAGAACTATGTTATCGAAATATGAAGGCCCTTTGAAATTGTCCGAAAGATGGATTGTATGAACTTTGAATTGGCCTTGAGATATGATGAAATTTGATCATGAATTATGAACAAAATGTTCTAAGTTAAATTAATTGGTAAGAAAATCGGACATAGAACTGTTGTACAATTAGGTAAAGTTATCAAAAATACCATAAAATATTACGATGGTAATTGAGGATAACTTTATCCATGGAGTAATACGTGGTCCCCCCTCCTCGGGACATAATTAGAGGATAGAAATTTAAACCTTGAACCTAGACATCGAATCGAGATGGACATAAAATTTTAAACATTGGCCTTAGATTGTATGAAGTGAACACAATCTATCCTCGATTACTCGCTCCCTCGGCTAATAAAGTCTACTAGCTTAGGTCCATTTGAAGAATAAAGTCAAAATTTGAAGAACGGTTGAAATTGGAACTGATTTATGTATTTCGGCACTTGTATATTGATTTATGCTTTGTTAATGTTTCCATGACCTTGCCTTGCTGCATTCATGTCTTTATATGCTATGATATTTGCTTATTGTTTTGTGTTTTACATGAAATATTTACATGACAAAAAAGAGTAAACAAAGCCTAGCCAGCAGACTTTTAGAAGCCTTAAAGTTATCTTGAAGATTTGGGAGTAATAGCCTCGAATGTAATTACCTGATTTTGTGAATGGATAATGTATATGAAATGTCATAGTATATTATGAATTTTGTTGGAACAGTATGTATGCTTCCGCAGGTTCATATTATGGATATAGGTTTGCTTCCACTATCTACTTTTTGAATTTTGTATAGGTCATAACAAGCATCTCTTATCTGAATTTTGGTATAGTGGATAGGAAGGTTAAAAGTAATGCTGTAGGGGTGTATACATTGTTTGATGATCCTATGATTGAAATGTGAATATATGTTGAAGTTTAAATTTATACAATGGCATGTGTTATTCAGGTTGTTTGTATCAGTTCTGCCCAATTTTAGGAAAAATTTTGTTTGTTTTTTCTTAGAATTTTAGGATATTATTTTGAACTTCAATTCTGGATGGTCATTAACGGAATACATTAGAGAACAAAAAAAATCGTTACATCATAGTGATCCTGCTCAGAGAAGGTGGTACCCAACGGGCCAATGCAAGGTCCTCGATTGACAAAAGATAATCTCTCTGGAACTCCTCCAGGTGGGCCTGGATTAGCCTTATCAATGGCCTGACAAAGTCCGCCTCCTCGCTCTAAGCCTTGTCGGTAAGGATACTTGGCACATTACCCCAAACCCTGGAAAGGGTTAGTTGCCAGAAACCTTCACAAAAAAGTATCGATCCTTCTAGTTGTTGACGGAATCAAGAATGACCTCATTAATGTGCAGCTCACGAGGAGACAGAGAGATCCAATCCCCACTTTGGGAGAACTTGAAGATGACCTTCACAGCCATCACTGTAAGTGCCCTCCCTCAATGGCGAAGGAATATGCACAGAGAGTACAAGTATCATATAGCATTAGCATGAAACCTCGCCACTGAAACTCCGAGGGCCAGAAACACGTCGAACATCTCCTTGAGGATAGGTAGGCGAAGCCTACTTCGCAGGTGAGCCTCATAAGTAATGATGAAGCCCTCTGGAGACGAGCAAGCCTTATCATGCTCTCCCAACACCGAATATAGCATTGACGATGGAACATTGTACTGAACGTACAGATCCCCAATGTCACCGGAGACAAAGACGGAGCAAATCTCATTAACCTTGGGAGCTATGAAATCTGAGGAAAGCAAGTTACGAAGAAGTAAAAGAAGGAAATGCTTGATGAAAACAACTAGGAAGGAGAAGTGAAACTTGAAATGGTGTCCCTTCCTTTTATAATGGTGGCCGCCACGCAAATTCAAAAGGGCACCTCGAAAATGCATGCTCATAATGCTTGCCACGTGTCATCATCGGGAGGGGTTCAAAAGAGTCACATCATCTTGTCTTATTAATGGTGATTGATAGACATTATGGCGACAGAGATGCGACAGATAATGACGGGTTGGAGTATGAAGCCCCATAATTTCCTAGGCCACTGCACTCTGCTTCTCGATTAAACCAAACCGGCAGCGGAGAGACATAATGTATCCATACTAGACTGGCTCTTTGTTAACCACTTCGGATGTTTGCCGGATTGACTGGTGTAGCTAGTCAACTACTAGTCGGGCTTTGCCTGCTTGTCTGGTTAGTTGCCACTCTGGATTTTAGCTGGTTTGGTTTATAAAACTCGATGTCCATCCAGCCCGGCCCCCACAAGGATACCGGCTTCTCATTCCGGTCCAGCATCGAAAAAAGAGAAGAAGAGCGGGAGAGGGACGAAGAAGTGACAAAAGTAATACATGCAAAGATGGTTGTTAGTCTTTTTCCTTAATCTCCCCATACAAGTTACAATGCCCCCGGAGGCCAACGTACAACAAAAAATAATAATAATAAAGGGGGGAAGAATACATGAGACGTCAGTTCAGTCGCAAAGACCCTACTCTCTAAAAGCAAACTCTTAAGCTGAAGAATGACACGTCAAGACAAGGTCTCATCATAACGGAAGGTAGTTGCGTCGAGATAGCTGTAGGGTAAGGAAAGCCTCAACTTGCAATAAAGAAAAAATGACCACGAGCCCGAGAACCCTCTATGAGCCCTAATGACAGTGAGGCAAGACGACGAGGATAGGAGAATCCCAAGTAGTAGCCCATTCCAGAGACAAGCTTCCAACCAGGACGAAGGCTCAGCCACCAGCAGGCCCAATCATTTAGCTAGGATGGAGGCTCAGCCACAGGAAGGCCTAGTCTAAGCTAAGTGGACAGGCATGGCTCCAGAATAGACATGAAAAGGGGAGACCAAAGTGGTCCCCTGCACGAAAAGAGGTGACCAAAGCGGATCGGAGGTGCGTCCCAAGATAACGCCACCAGAGAACGGGAACGGCCTCAGCCCTAAGTTGATAGCCGGAACACCAAGCCTCGTAGTGGCTTCTAGCTCCCACGCCATTTCACTGATTAAGGAGGGATGCGATGTAAAGAAACATCGCGAGCTCTTGATTTATAGCACATGAAGGAACTGGCGGGTCGCTAAATGCCAAGGAACCACCAACATAGCAGATCTGCAGAGAATCATGGGAACAGATAAGTCACACCAAAGAACATGCCAGAGGCTGAAAATTTGAACCCTCGATATGGTGGGCTAGTGATAGGGACGACTGAAATGAGCTAGCCTAAAAGGTAGGTTAGCCTAGAAAAGGTACAACCCACTGGCTTAGAGGGCAGTTAATGTCTTAGTTGACTGGAAAGGATCCTCAATCGGCCGGATGTGGCCCAAACCAGATAGGGCCTGAGCTGAACAACCCACGACCCCGTTCCCACGTAGAAGAAATTACCTGTCTTAACCGATCAATGTCTTGAATATTTTTTCAGTTCACAATCTCCCCTGGAAAGGAAGTCCCTAGCTCAGTGCATGTCCCATGATGGAAACCCCAATATTTACCGCATACAGCATCTCCACTGGGAATCTCTCTGACCGATCGTAGCTGCCATAAAAGGTACCATAAACCCCTCGCCGGTTGGAAAGAATCTCCTCCAGGTAGCTGGCAGCCAGCCTTGCCACCTAAGAGAGGTTAGGGGGTTCCAGGGCTATAAAAGGCCCCACGAGATAGACTCCAGATGTATGCCATCTTTAGTATTCAAACTGATACTAGCGATTCCACTCGACCAAGTCCACGAGCACTGTTCTCCATTCACATTACTCACTTTCTGTTGACCCAACATCCAGAAAAATTGCTCCCCACGAGCGCACCACCATCAAAATTCGCTCCATGCCGAGCACCATCTCTGAATCAGACTCATAAATCCCCATTCCCCGCATCATTTCCAGTAAATTCTATCTTTACATTCTTTATTTCAAAAAAAGGGTTATTGATTTGAGTGTCGGAAGATAAATTATGGAGTGAGTCATACCGTTTTTCTTTGACGTCTTGTCTTTTATTGTGGTGTGCAGGATCTAAGCCAAGGTGCATGGGGATCGGGATCCACTTCCGCTTGAACCAGAGATCCAATTGTACCTGAATCCATCGGTAACTCGGATTCAAGACACATCAAAGGTCATATTTTTTTGATATTTAACAGACAATTTTATGTGTGACACTTTAGATCGTATAATTAATTTATTATTTTTTCGGGCCATTTGTCGGTGTTTGACTTTCATGTTTGCATATCGATATTACTTTAATTTTATCATTAAAATAAATAATTAAATTTTAACTAACTATAAATTAGAAAATTTATTTAATGGGACATCCAAATTAGTGTTGCAATAAATCTGGTACACTAGGTTGGTTAACATCACTAATCACAATGAAAGGGACATGCCCTTTTGTCCAACAACTTATCACGAGGTTCAAAAGGCAGGCACCTCTTATTTTAGTCTTAATTTTGAAATTATTTATTCTTTTAATGATTAAGATTATTTAATAAAAAAGGATGATCCCAATCTATGATGTAATCTCAGTTGCTGAGATAGTAATAGAGCTTAAAATGTAGATCATCATATCATATTTTCCAAAGTCTTATAAATGATATGAAAGATGTTCATAAAGCTAAGCTTTGGGGTAGGCCACAAATATTTGGTTGGGTTGGTCACCAAGCCATAGAAACCCATCAGATGCACCAAAAACCCCATTAATTTAATAAAAATTATTAAAAAAAATAATTTTTAGATGACATAATATTTTATTAATTTATATTTACTAATAAGTTTATATAAAAATGGATTAATTGTTAAAGAATATGTTTAAAGATAATATTTTTTTTTTAAAAAAAAAAAAAGGAAAAAATGTGAGAAATTTCGCAAGGGCCACCGCCACAAAATGGGAAAAGAAAAACAAAATTTCTCAACCAATCTCATTAATTCTTCTCATTAAATTCTGCCATTTAAGAGTGCCTCCTTGCCCGCAAAATTAGGTGATGTTTCCTTGTAAAAAGGAGAATTATTTTGTTAATTAATCTCATGAATAATCAAGAAAAAAACAATATAATAAGACTCAAACTTATATTAAACTTGTATTTAGAGAAATTAAGTGTCAATTATACCATTTTTATATCTTAAAAAAACAAATAAATAAAAAATGCCTGTTGTATCATTTCGGTTTCTGAGTTCGAATGAAGTAGAATTTGATATTTTTTTTTTGGAGAATTCTATTAATTTTAATATCTAAAATGTAATTTTTTTTTAAAAAAAATGGTCTTAATAAACAGAGATTATAAAAAATAATAGAATAAAGTTGAGTCTCTTTATCAAAAAATAAAGTTGGAGTCTCTTTGTCTAAAAATACAGTGGAAAGAACAAGTCCACAATGAATTGTCTGCATTATGCACTCATTTGTCCACTATATGTTAAATTTGATGAATCATTGGAATCTATACGTGACTATTATATATATAATATATATAAAGTTAGAATTTTAAGGATTAAAATTGAGTGATAAAATGATAAATATCAAAATAAATTCTTTTTTTTTTTCAGTGTCGAGAGAGAGAGAGAGAGAGAGAGAGAGACCACACCATGAAGTAATATAACAATTTCCAGCCTAGGAGATATTCCCCAAAACTCTCTTATTTCTTGCTGATTAATTCTCCAACGGCCTGTGATGGCATTTATTATTGCTGCTTTCTTAGCTGGTTGGGTGAGGATGGAGAGAAAATGGCGAGAAAATTTGGCTTCAATTATGGCAGAGTCTCATCTGACTTCCCCACTTCTACCCACTTTTAACTTCCCATCTGTCCCTAATCTTCTTCTTCCACTCTTCTCTCCCTCTCCCACCTCACTCTCTCTCTCTTGCTTTCTATAAAAACCCATCTTCGATCTGCCATTTTTCCGAGGTGGGTTTTCTTCAGTTCATCTCCTGCACTGTGAAAACCACTGCATCTCTGTAGTTTCTCTTCTTGGGAAGAAGAAGAGGTTCAGGGCACAAAGCAACGGCTCTCACGTTTGTTTCAAAGATTCAAACCTCATCGGCTACATTTCATGCAGACGCGTCGGGTGCGCTAGGAAACTGACTTTCCCGGGAAAAAAAACCAGAAGAAAAAGGCGGTTTTGTTCTCCTGTGCTGAGGTGCAGCAGAGTTTCCTTAAGCGCGAGCTTTGGTCCCCGCCGATCATCATCACATGGATGCTTTTATTGTGTTACTGCTGCTCTCCGCCACCGCTGCCTATCTACTGTGGTTCAGGACGATCAAACGGTACCTAAGGGGTCCACGTGTCTGGCCCTTATTAGGCAGCTTGCCGGGTCTGATTGCGAACGCGGGCCGCATGCATGATTGGATCGCAGAGAACCTTCGCACTTGCGGAGGCACGTACCAGACCTGCATCTGTGCGGTGCCGTTTTTGGCACGCAAGCAGGGCCTCGTGACCGTCACGTGCGATCCCAGGAACCTCGAGCACATCCTGAAGGGTAAATTCGACAATTACCCGAAGGGTCCCACGTGGCAGAGTGTCTTTCATGACTTGCTGGGCGAAGGGATCTTCAACTCTGACGGCGACACGTGGCTGTTTCAGCGGAAAACCGCCGCGCTCGAGTTCACCACCCGGACCCTCCGCCAAGCTATGGCTCGGTGGGTCAACCGAGCCATCCAGTCGCGGTTCTGCCCGATCTTGAAAACGGCTCAGCTCGAGGGTAAGCCGGTCGATCTTCAGGACCTACTGCTTCGGCTCACTTTCGATAACATCTGCGGGTTGGCTTTCGGGAAGGACCCACAGACCCTAAACCCGGGCCTTCCCGAGAACAGCTTCGCTGCGGCTTTCGACCGCGCCACCGAAGCCACGCTCAACCGGTTCATATTTCCTGAGTTTATTTGGCGGCTCAAGAAACGGCTCCGACTCGGAATGGAAGCAGAATTGAGCCACAGCATTAGACACGTCGACGAGTACTTGACCAATGTGATCAACACACGTAAGCTCGAGCTGACAGCTCAGCATCAAGGCGGGGCCCAGCACGACGACCTCCTGAGCCGGTTCATGAAGAAGAAAGAGTCGTACACCGATAAATTCCTCCAACACGTGGCACTTAATTTCATCCTAGCTGGACGTGACACGTCATCCGTCGCGCTGAGCTGGTTCTTCTGGCTCGTGAGCCGCCACCCGCGCGTGGAGGAGAAGATCCTCATCGAGATCTGCGCCACCCTCGCCGAGTCACGCGGCAGCGACGCCTCCAAATGGGTGGAGGAGCCGCTGGGTTTCGAGGAAGTTGACCGATTGGTATACCTCAAGGCGGCGTTGTCGGAAACCCTAAGGCTGTACCCTTCGGTGCCGGAGGACTCGAAGCACGTCATCGCCGACGACACCTTGCCGGACGGGACGTTCGTGCCGGCGGGATCGTCGATCACGTACTCCATATACTCGATCGGACGGATGAAATTCATATGGGGGGAGGATTGCTTAGAGTTTAGGCCCGAGAGGTGGTTGTCATCCGACGGCAAGAAAATCGAGCAGCACGATTCGTACAAATTCGTCTCATTCAACGCCGGCCCCAGGATCTGTCTGGGCAAGGATTTGGCCTATCTGCAGATGAAGTCGATAGCGGCGGCGTTGTTGCTCCGCCACCGGCTGAGGGTGGCGCCCCGCCACCAGGTGGAGCAGAAGATGTCCTTGACTCTGTTCATGAAGTACGGCCTGGTCATGGAAGTTCTCCCAAGGGACTTATCCCCAATAATTGCAAAATTTAAACAAATCGAATTTTACGGTGACGGTGCTTCTGCTACAGTGACTGCGGGTGAAATGGTTGGTGGGGTCGTCGATTAAAGGCTTGTTTGGCTTGGATTTTGGGAATTGTGAATACGATGCATATTTACGGTAATCAGCAATCTGCATGAATTCTCGTTCGGTTTTTATGTACTTCAATTCAACAAATAAGAGGTGAATACTTTATGCTTGATGTGATAATTATGTGTTTTGGTAATTGAAAATAGTAAAATTATTTATTTAAAAAAACCAAGGGCTATTGACTGGCAAATTGGAATGACTTTGATTATTTTTTCTTTGAGTTCAGTTTTGACATTATTGCGTCCTTGGGTCCCGATTCTCTGACTGATTAGAGAGCCATCAAATTTCATGCCTAGGTCGAATCTCAAACGGGTTCAGTCTCCACTATCCTTAATTTGGGTCATACACAATACAAATCACAAATAAGAGATCAGAGGTCTCCGAAATGTTCTCCAACTTCCGTTATAGACGAAGAGATGCAGGAGTGAATGTAGGATGCTGTGGAAAATATGAAGATGCAAGAATGTAAGACTGGTTGAGCGGTTTCAGGAGGCTTGGCACCATTAGATGTACTGCAGGGAGTGGCTTACTAAAGTTGCTCGCTAGAGGCTTTTAGGGTCGGTGACCTTAGATTTTCTTTGTGATCAGGAATGTGATCGGAGAAATAGGAATCGAATCGGGAGACCAGGATTCGAGGGATTAGGATTCTTTTTCCGTTGAAAGAAAGGATATTTATAGGTTCCATAGTAAAAAACCTTGGGCGCGGGAACCTCCGACATGTGTCAAGTCGAGATTCACCGGCTGCTGGCGGTAGCCAGCGTGTCAGTTGTCACCTTACGGTGGCTCGGTGACCGTCGTCAGATGTCGACCACACTAGTTATGCTGCTTGTGCGGGGATTGGCTGAGTGGCTTGGGAGGGTGGCGTGCGCTGCAACTTGCAACGTTGACTTTCTCCTCATTGGCCAGCATCTTCTGGGCTAGCGCATGTTGACTGCAGCCGCCTGAACGGGTTGCAGCGGTGCGTTAATTGGCTGCTACTTTAGGGTGCCACGTGGGCTGTTCTCCATAAACCTTTGGGCCTCCCAGGAACTTGGGTTTTACTACTTGGTTGGGCTGTTCTCCGCCTCCTTATCAGCCAGCGCCTCATCGCGCAGCACCATCGCCTTAAAAACAGCGGAGGCTACCTTCAACGGCTGCACGAGCAACAAACAGAAAACAAGTCAGAAATCTTGAAAGGACAAAGTAAGAGGAATCAATCGTCAAGAATCATACCTCCCAAAGTCTCCTCGC
>JAOVVI020010149.1:0-13218 GCA_028571085.2 Nepenthes alata
GCTAGAATTTAGATTAATGGTATGCATCACTAACACCATCTACGAGAATGAGATAATGATCACCTTTGTACATAATCGTACAAAAAATCCACGAACAAGTCGTTATGGTTAACATTAAAGCACATGGTCAATCATGTCGAAATCCCCTGAGCATTCCTACCCAGAACTTGTAGCATTAGACATGGGAGAAATTACTGCACAACTTTAGGATATGTCTAGCATGCTTAAGTCTCTATGGGATAAATTTGAAGTCAAGTTGAAATCTATCTCCCATAAAGTTTGACTCCGAAGAGAAAGTTGAAAAGTGAGAAAGCTATCTCCAAGAAAATGCAGACAAAGCTTAAGTGGCCAATTGTCTGCAAGTCACTCCACTGACCTGTCTCCTAGAAGGCTAACAAAGCTTTGAAGATAGAGAAGAAATATAATGCTCGAATTTTTGATTAATGATAATCTTAAATGCTTAAGTTAATATAATTAAAATTTGGGTCAAATGATATAAAAAATTAAGTTAAAGAGACAAAATTAGACCGATTAACTTGGTAACTGATGGAGGCCAGTCCCATGCCTGATCGCCAAAACCCGTAGGATCCGCGTTCGAGCACGGTGTTCTAGAAGTATTTGTGCCCGACGTATGCCTGAATGGCGCTTAAGCGCCACTCTGTATAAATTGGATTCCCTGGTTCATTTCTGTTATTTTTCACCATATTTTTTAGAGCAAAGTGAAAAGTAGTCGAGAAGAAGAGAGAAAAGGCCAAAGAAGTCAAAATTTAATTGATTTAAGTGAGAACTCAAATAAATCGGAGTCAAGGCATGTGCATTTCTGAGCTTTCTTCCTTTATTATTATTTCTTATTGATTTCTTTGAGTATTTTTTTATTGAAATACTTATCGATGATATGAATTTGAAATATAGTGTTTATTTTGAGCATGCATACCAATTCTTATCATTTTTGTTGCAACATTTTATAAACAATCATGCCCAAGTTCATGAATACCGTATATATATTCTGAATTATGAAATTTAACTTCATACTATAATTTAAATTAAATTAAATCATAATTTAAATGTTTCTGCATACTATAATTTCATGGAGAGCTATCTATATGTTAAAAATCATAAAATATATATTCTAAAATATAGTAAAATACTCTGCATGTTTGTTGATTTCTACACTAAGTTTTTGAATTTTTTCTGCATGTGCCGTTGTTAAATTCTATATTAAATTATGCTAAGTTTTACTGCTTGAACTTTGAGAATGATTTTGCATAATTAAAGACAATATAATTCAGTGTTTTAAGTTAAAAAATTACATAATTATGTGGAGAATTCTACAAATATGTGAAAAAATTATAAGCTATTTTTCAAATTGTGAAAATTATGAATTATGAAGAAAAATGTAGAATTTTTTAAAGAATATGAATTGGACTAAGGTTATTGTTTAGCGGATAATATATTATGATATGCTTTAATATATTATAATGATATATCGATATTTGAACCTATCATTTGTGAGTTAGAAATGACGTTCGGTCTCGTATATAGAGTGATATATAGACGGCCTATTTATGGATCTTGAATAGTGGCGTATGGCCTTGGTTGTATGAGAGTATATACAACCTGAATTTCGATTGTCCACTCTTTTAGTCGGTAAGGCATACTAACCCTAATTATTCAGAAAAATAAGAATTGAGCATGATTTGATAATTAAATTAAACAAAATTTAATAAGAATAATTTGAATTCTGCGTAAGTTGTTCATGTATTTATTATGACAATTCATGACATATAATTGAAATCTAATATATTGATCATTTCGTTATGTTTTTGAATGCAATGTATATATATTCATTGTTATATTATGTGCCTTACTGAATTTTTGGTTCACTCCTTATTATTTTACTAACCCCTCAGATGAGATGTACGAGTTCTTACTGAATGAACATGTGTAAAGATCGGGGGATGTTCGAAGAGTTTAGTTTAGAAGTTTTGCTAATGTTAATGTTGTTTAATGTTTTCAGATAATGGTTAATGTATCTAAATACTGTATTTCAGTTTATCGTTCAATTTTAGGTGATGTTAATAGGACAATAGCCGTATTAGTTAAGTGTCGGTCATTTCAAATATTGTTATGGTAGGTCATGGAAATGTTATGTGGATGTCCACCATTTTATGATTCATATTTTCCACAGTATTATACTCTGATATTTGATTTGAGTAAGTATCATTACTTACGTAAGGTCAGATGTCGCGTGTCAGGTCAGTGTCGGAAGCCACATGTGACGTGGCTATTACTTTGGGTCCTCTGTATGATATTATGTTAATTCAATTACGATCGGTCAAGGTATTGACATGGAATTCACGTCCGAATGATTGGTTAAAGGAATAATTGGTTGAGAAATAATAATTTTGTTTAAGAGTTAATTCGGGATTGGGATTTGGGATGTGACAAGAAACCTTGAACAGAAGGAATCCCATGTGTGCTTGGGATTTGGATCATCAATCTTGTTAGAAACCAGCATTGACACCATGTTAGAATTTAGAGATGTTCCAAATCTCAAAATAATGTGCGGGAGTGTGAGGAAGAGGTGATCCAAAATGATGTTGAAGTTCTTGTTATGGTGTGAGAACAAATCATTATACTCACGATAATCTGAATTTCAGATTTGTGTTACTGATGTGAAGTTAACATGGTGCTGTTACACACGCAGAAGAAATGAAGAACATGGGAGCTGATGCATCACTTGTGGCTATGTGTTGCTGAAGAGTGATTTTGCTTTGCTGAAGTAACTACGCTGATGCATTGTATTCACCAGCAGAGCTGCCGATCTCTGCTGCGAGTATTAACATTTTGACATCCCTCCTCAAGATGGAAAGTAAATTGCTGTACTTCCATATTGACAATGAAAGAATAGAATATGAAAGTGGAAAAATCACAATGTAAGACTTGAACATGAAACAAATTGATCAAAAATGATTATTGAAAATTGGAAGAAATAATATATTTTTGTGATTTGCAAATGAAGAAATGAAAAGATCGAATGACAAAAGATAGAATTTGAATTAAAAACAGAAACTTGAATTGTGTTTCCAACCAGATAAACAAATTTGATTTATTATGATTTTATGAATTTGGAGCTAGAATTTAAGAAGAATCCATAGCAAGGAACAAATGCTAAAGTGAGAATAAGAATGTCTTAAAATCATATTTGTATTCCTAAAATAAAGTATGTGTTTAAGTGAGGATTGATTATCACTAGGTTGAAGTTGAACATGAACAATCTTTAAGGATTTTTTGGATGTGATTGAAAATGGATATTTGTGGTCAAACCATATAATCACATAACTCTAAAGTATTTGGTTGAAAATTTTGAAAAAGAAAAAATCCATATGAAATAGATGGTAATTGGATCTTGACCTCTTTTGCTTGTACAAGAGTCGTATTGAAATTTAAGGCATTTCATCTTTCTGTAATGGGATATTTCATCTCTTGAAAAATTTAAATTTGGAACAATGATTTGTAATTGGATCCTGTGGGAATCAATGGCTCACAAGGTGTTCGGTTTTTTTCTTAGTTAAATTCCCAGGAAAAATATGTTGGGACTAAATCGATTATTTGAATCGCGAAAAAATAATCAATATCGTACAAAAAATAAATAATAATCACAAATAATAAAGAATACATAATTTCACATGAAAAACTCCATTCTCAAATGAGGGAGAAAAACCACAAGGTTATGTCTAAAATTTTCACTATACAATACACGTTTGGTTATACAAATCCCAATAAATTAAAGGACACAAAGTCTTGTTACAAATAAACTCGAGTAATAATGAATATAATATGAAAGAGAAAAAATAAGAGTGGTAAAATGCTCTTCTCAATTTTAAGAATAATGTACTCAAGGTTGGTAGAGTTTGGAACACGATTTGAAAATTGCTCGGATGCTTGATCCTTCCTATTCTCCATTTTTTCTCTATTCTTTTTCTCAATATGTCAGTGCTCAAAGTCTCAAAATTATAAAGTGATAATCATAAAATCGTGTCAAGTGTATTTATATTAGAAATAGCGCTCAAGCGCCCATTAGACACTGTGTGTGAGCCCACTCTAATCGGTGCACAAGTGCCCTCTTGGGCACGCATTAGACGCTGGATAATCCCAAAATCAAGCTCATGCACTCCTTGAGTGCTCCTCAAGCGCCCACTCATTCGGAATCAACGCACATACGGCAATCGGGCACCCGTCGTAAGCCACATAGTAATTTTTTTAAATCAGTACAATACACGTGCATCCTTGTGCCAGCCACTGAGCGACATGTCAAATAGGTATGGGATTCATATGGGAGTGACATATAATCCAACAAACTTTTTCTTACGATCATGTGGTGACAATCATCATCTCGGCTATAGTTGGGCAAACTTCAAGCTTACCCTTCTATATCATTTCGGTTATCATGTCCGATCTATCTTTCTCGATCCTAACCTTGTCAAGCTTAAACAATTTTGAGTCAACGACATTCTACACTCAATCATATCTCACATCAATGTGCTCTATTTAGAATGACATAACAAGTTTTTACAAAGGTAAATTACATTTTAATTGTCACAAAGTAGCATATATTGCTCTTACTTGAAAATGAGTTTTCGGACAAACTTCTTCATCCATAATATCTCCTTACTTGTCTCCATTACAGTAACGAATTTTGCTTCGATGGTTGAGAGAGTAACACACTTTTGTAAGTTAGATTGTTAAGAAACAACTCCTACTGTAAATATGGTTAGTACCACAAGGTGGACTTCCTAGAGTTGACATCGCCTGTCATGTCTACATCAGTATACCCAACCAGAAGTGGCTTGTCGTTTCTGAAACAGAAGCACAGTTTTAAAATTTCTTGGCGGTCCTTCAATATCTATTTCACCACAAACTAATGCTCCTTACTAGGATTTGAAAGAAAATGTTTAACCGTTCTAACATCATAAGCAATATCCGCTCTCATACACACCATAGTATACATCAAACTGTCTACAGTTAAAGAGTAGGAGATACTTTCATGTTTGCCTTTCCGTCATTCGTAGAAGGGTATTGCCGATTACTCAATTTAAAATGATTGGCTAATGGAATGCTCACCAGTTTGATTTTTTTCATATTGAGACGTTGAAATACCTTTTCAATGTAGCTCTCCTGGGACATCTATAATTTTCCTACTTTACAGTTATGAAATATTTTTATAGCTAGAATTTACTTTGCTAGCACCAAATCCTACATGGCAAAGGATTTTTTAAATTGCAACTTTAATTTGGTAATTCGAGAGGTGTTTCTTCTAACATTGAGCATATTATCCATATAGAGTAGGAGAATAATAAAATCGTCCTTTAAAAACCTTTAGACGGAGACACAATTGTTCAAAATAATCTTCTAATAGCCTTAACTTGCCATAATATATTCAAACTTTTTATACCATTGTCTCAAAATTTATTTCAGCTCATATAAGCTTTTCTTCAAATGGCATACTAAATGCTCATCCCCCTTAATACAGAATCCCTCAAATTGCTCAATGTAAATTTTCTCCTCAAGGTCACAACGGAAAAAAGTCATCCACACATCTAATTGTTAATTTTCAAATTAGGAAAATCCAACCACCATCCTAATTAAAGACATTTTTACAATTGGGGAAAAAATCTCCTTGAAATTGATATCCTTCCACTGATTGAAGCCTTTTATAACTAGCCTTACCTTTTATCTTAGTTGTGGACTGTCCTTATCAGTCTACACACGAAAGATCCACTTATTCTTCAAAATTCGTTTGCTATTAGGCAATTTAGTTAGCTCGAATGTGTGATTGTTCTACAATGACTTCACTTTATCTTGTATGACCTCCATCCACTCCGACTTAAACTCTTCCTACATCACTTAAGGAAAGCTGTCGGGTTCTCCGCTATCACTAAGTAACACAAACTAATAAGCTGATAGGCGAGAGGAGGGCTTTTAATTTCTTGTAAATCATTGGAGTGGGATATTCTTAACAGGTCCAGTAACGTCATGATCGGCAACATCATCCACATTTGCATTATCCTTTTCATCGAACATAGGGATCCCACGGTCATCTTCTCCTTCGATATTGCCTTGATCACCATCTTTACTACAAATTGGCACCGATGTCAACTATGTAGGATTAGTATCACAAAGATGGCTATTGTTGTTAGAAACAACCTTCTAATCAGATACAATTCTTCTCTATCAAATCGTAGAACTAATATCCCAACTTTTCTTCGGCAACATTTCAAATATTTTTAATTTTTATTATTTTATGAGAATAAATTATTAGATTATTGACTATAATTATATTTAAAAAATTAATAAATTGATAAAATTAGTTAATATATTAATTGTTTAAAAATTAAGTAGATATTAAATATTTGGTCCTAATAAGTTTGGATGGATTAATGGATTAGGTTTGGATACTCCGACCATTAATTTAAGTTTAGATTAAATAAAAAATTAAGTTAATTTTAAACCAAATTAATTAAATAAATATTTATTTGGTGGATTTTAGTGTATTAGGATTGGTTGACTAAAAATATAATTAATTTAGAAGAAATTAAAATATCAAAATTTTAGATCAAAATTTTAAATATTATTATAAGGGTAATTAGATAATTAATTAAATAATTATTTAATATTTTTAATGAGAGATAAATAATAATAATAATAATAATAGTAAATAAATAAATAAATTGATAAAGAAAGGAAAAGAAAGAAAGGAAAGAATGAAATAAAGAACAAGAAAGGGAAGAGGAAAAGAAATAAGGAAATGGGAAAAGGAGACTAAAAAAAGAAAGAAAGAAAGAAGAAATTACGGTGGAAGAAAGGACAGCGCAATACAGTAGTGGCGGGGTGAATGGAGGAGATCGATGTCCCAAAGGAAAACCAGCTAAACCCTCATTGGACCCTTCTTTAGTTAAGGAGGGAGCAGTGAGAAGAGGGAAGGGACACACAAACCAAAGAGAGAAGCCATGCACGAGTTAAAGAGAGAAGTCGTGCCCGAGTTGAAGAGAGAAGCTGCCGTAAAATCTACTACTGTTTCCACCATCGTTAATCGGAGCTAGAGAAAGTGTCGCCGGGAATGTTCGAAGTCGCCGCTGTCACTTATTCTTGTTGTTGCTACAGTATCGTTGCAAATCAGGCAAGTCAATTTGAGACCTCTCTTTTATGCAAGTAAATCCTTCATTTCTTCTTTTTGATGCTATTTGTCTTGCTCAAATGCCTTGATTAGTGAAAAATCTGTAAAGATTGGGTTGTAAATGGAGAAACTTCAAAAACACATCCATTGCTATAAAGATAAAAAACCTTATATTTTTTGGGATTCATGTTGATTTGGGCCAAGGTAATTAGTTCTTTTGGTCAACAAAGAATTCATTGTTGAGTTATTTGAAGATAAAAGTTATGATTTTCACATATTGGTTGGAATAAAGTAAACGGTGGATCAGAGCAATTATGCCTTGTTTGGACACCATTTTGTCACTGTCGATTTGAAATGGTGAGGTGTAAGAATCAAGTTTTTAGGATTTAGTCTCTCATAACCTTAATAGAAAAATCGGCCTGGATAGCTAGACAGCTGGTTAAGAATTTTTGAAAGATCGATCAAGAATTATTGACCAGCTAGATGTGGTTGTTGACTAGATTTTATTGTTGACCGGATTAATCAATTGACCGGAATAAATGGTTGTCCGTATTAGAAAGAAGACCGGTTAAGATAGTTAATCAGATTAAATAGACAACCAGACTAGATTGCTGACCGGAATAGATAGATGACAAGAATGGAAAGTTAACCGGTTAAGAGAGTTGACCGGCACTAGGATAGTTGACCAAAATTATAGACGTTGACCAAAATTAAGAGTTAACCAGAATAACCATAAAATCACAGTCTGTAAACGAACAGAAAGGGGCCGAGGTCGTTAGATAGAGACTGAGGTTGTTTGAAAATTAGAATGAGACCGAGAACTCATAGAGACCGAGGACTCAAAGAATCCAAACAAGAGATTTAGAAAGACGTATAGCCTGCTCCCACCTATTTCGCTGACCTTCTAGAAATAAAAACTAAATGAGAAATGAGTAACAAGTAAGTGACTTATCCCCACCTACTTCCATCAACCCCATTGTCTATAAATATTGAACTTGAAAGTTATGAAAGGAGTTTAAAATCTAAGAGAAGCACGAAGGAGAAGAAAGAGACGAAGAAGAGGAGAAGAGTCTTAGGCCAGATTTGAGTAAGGGATTCGTGGATCAGGCAAGTGTACCCTATGCTTATCTTTGGCTATTGTTAATTCTTGCTCAAATCTTTCAGGTATTATTATTCTAATGCCTTCTTTGCTATATTTCTATGTACTGTATGTTATGATAATTTCTTTCTCATATTTTATGAAGGAATTTCATATTCAACATATATGTTATGTTTTACATGTGGAATTATGTCTCACGGTTCATACTTGAAAATTGTTAAAATCCCTTTTGTTTAAACCATGGTGCATGGACAAGTTATCTGCATGTTTAATTACTGTCAACCCATATCAGTTTGCTTATCTCATTTGTTTGCATGTTTGTTTACCGTTTCTAAAAGTAAGATATGCTCTTTAAGAATTTCAGTCATTTGAAGCCTAAGATTTAAGAAAATTGGATTTTAATATTTGATAGCCGAATAGATGCAGGTTTAAAATGTAACCATTTTTTATCTATAATGATTGAGTACTGTAGGCCTAAAATGTAGCTGTTGGCCTAAAATGTTGCTGTATTTGATCCATGATGGTCGAGTAGTTACAGGCCTAAAATATAGCCGATTTTGAAGAAGGAAAAATTGGTTTTGGACTTAAGTTCGATTCGAAAACTTGTTCTCATGAATTTATCTTTGGCCCTTGTTTTATATTTCTGTATGCATAATGCTCTCACTCCGTCCCTTTTGATTTTGTTTCAAAACTATAATTATGCATGTCTTTACTTATTTACACCTTATTGAGCAATTTGCTCACTCAATATTACTTTTTTACCTTCAGACGAGTAAGCATTTATGCTGGACGAGAAAGAGTAGAGCCGGATGAACTAGCTAGGAAGGAAGACCGATCTAGATTTATGTAGCAATTTTTGGTCGACTTGATGTATTTTTGGTCATTTTGGAGACTTTGTATAATGAATCCGCTGTATAAATAAATGGATAAGTATATGCTTCCGTTGAATTTTATGGTTTGAATAATTTTGATTCCTAGGTGCATCTCATTTGTTAAAAGCTCCTTCCTATAGCCGGTCGATCTAGATAAGGCCGACTAAGAATCTTCGCCAGCCACGTTGCAGCCGACTTAAGAAGTCCGGCTATTTGGATCCTATGTACGCCGTTAAGTTTAAATTATGTATGATTATCCATATTCATCTCATTACTCATTGCCTTGTGTAAAGAACGGATGAGTGGATTAACCCAGTAGAGATTCGATTTGTCACACTTAGTACAAATATTAACGGAGGTCATAAGAGGGTTATGGCTCGTTCATCACATGAGGAATCTATTGGAAGCGGCTAATGAGCCTACGAGTGTGCATATGTATATTATACGGATGTGTGTGTATATGTATATAGGTATGGGTAGGTGATGGGTGAAATTGTCGTATGGGTGTTACACGACTTGATGTCTTCATGGTAGGCAGTTTGAGGAGAAGGTCGTGGTTGTCTGATGATGGGTATACAAAGTGTATATTCGTAAAAGATGTATATAGGTACATATCTACATGTAAATATATAGATATATGTGTTGTGCTGTGTGTGTGTATCTATGCACGTGTATACAGTGCGTTGTGAGAATATATCAAATATATGATATATATATATATGGGTATATACATGTATAATAATGTAAATGGCAGTGAGGATAGATATGTATGTGTATGTGCGTGTATGTGAGAGGGTTTGTGTATACCATGGGCAGTATGAATGAATAGTCCAAATACCGTAGATAGGGACGATGATACAAAACTGCTAGCAGAAGTAGCAGGCACTCCTATTTTATCTCATGATCCAAGTTCTTCTGTTGTTTCATCTGAGGTAGTGCGTAGTTCTCTGACGGGATGATCAAGCCATGTAGAGGCAACTGGATATGACGGTGGGGCTGGCATTGATCCAAGGTGTTAACATCTTGGATTGCCACAACCAGGACTGTCGAGTTCTAAGTCCAAGCTTGATAAGCTGCAGCGAGATATTAATCAAATGGGGGAGGCAATGGGTGCTTTCGATGAAGGTGTTCTTATGGTTTCTACTAAGAATTCGCTGGACCAGAATGATCCTCCGTTGAAGAATGTAAGACTTAGTCTGGCGAGTGCGGATAATTTGCCCCGTCGAACTGAGAGTGATCTGCTTCCTCCAAATGGTAAGGGATTGAAACCCATTCTGAAAAAACCAAAGAGACCTAAAACGAAGAAATCCCCTTCTCCTAACCCTCATGGTTAACATTGCATGTTAGAATGTCTGAGGACTTAATGAGCGTTTAAAAGCCTAGGAGGTCAAGCATTTTATTCTTTCTTTGAGTTGTGGAATTGTTGGCCTGGTTGAAACTAAGGTTAGAGAGTGTAATGCTAACCAAATTTTCAAGAAAATTATGCCTTGCTGGAATTGGAAGATGAATTACTCTCCTAATTTTGTTGGTTGGATTTGGATTGGTTGGGATTCTAACATTGTAAATTTGGATATAATAGCTAAAGAAAACCAAATTATTCATTGTCAAGTCTGCACCATGGCCACTAAGAAAACCTGCTATCTTGCTTTTATTTATGGCTCCAACTCGGAGTCCAAACGATGCTTGTTATGGGAGAAACTTTGGGATATAAGCCACCAGATTATTGGAATGCCATGGGCAGCCATGGATGATTTTAATGCAATCAGGGTCCCTTAGAAGGCCTAGGCGGAAGCAGGAATGCAAAATGTGCAATGGACTTGGATAAATGCCTCATAGATTGTGACCTTCAAGACTTAAGCTATGATGGTACTTTCTACACCTGGAATGATGGCAGCGAGGCAAACATTCGTATCTAAACTTAATATAGTTGTAATCAATGGCAGCTGGCTTGTAGAATTTGCAACTTTCAAAGCCTCTTTCCTTCCAGCTCGTATATCTGACCACTCCCCTTGCATTCTATCTCCAGACATTAAGGACCGGAATAGGAAAGGTATGTTCTAGTTCAACAATTTCCTTACCAAGCATCCCGAATTCCTTTCTACTATTTAAGAGGCTTGGAAAAGTAGGATACAGGGTGTTCCTATGTTCCAACTTGTTGCGAAGTTACGGATTGCTAGAGGTCTGCTTAAAAATTTAAATGGTCAGACTGGGAATGTTTCAGAAGTGGTTGTTCGAACTCAGAAGCCTCTTGAGGATTATCAGAAGGCATCATTCCTTAATCATTCTTGTGTAGTTGTGAATAAAGAAGATAACTTAAAAGCTGCTTACCGTCATGCCCTGAGACAGGAGCTGGACTTCTTTCAACAGAAAGCCAAAATTAAATGGCTCAAGGAAGGTGATCAATGCACAAAATTCTTCTTTCATTCTATTGCTGATTATTGTAATTGCAATTTTGTCTCTTATTCGGGAGATCGGGGAACCTACTAAGGGTAAGGAGGATGTTCACCAGTTGATTGTAGATCATTTTAAGTGCCAATTGGGTACGGGGTGTGTTGCAGGGGATTTTGATACGGAAAGGCTTCCCCCTTTTGTACAACACTCTATACCTTCCTCACTTAAGGTATCTCTTTGTAACCCTGTGCTTGAAAAAGAGATCCAATAGGCCTTACTCTCCATTGGTGACTATAAAGCTCCAGGACCGAATGAATTCTCAACAATATTCTTAAATGAGTCTTGGCATATTGTTGGTCCCTCAATAGTTGAAGCAGTTCAAGATTTTTTCACCCATGGGAAACTACAAAAGCAAGTAAATGCCACTATTATCAATTTAACCCCAAAGGTGGCTTCTCATTCAAAGGTGGTTGACTTTCATCCTATTTCATGTAGTAATGTGATTTACAAGATTCTTTCAAATATTATAGCAACTTGAGTTTGTACCACGCTGCCTTTCATAGTTGATAGATGCCAAACCGAGTTTCTTACTGGATGAAGGTTGATCTTATGAAAGCGTATGATTTTGTTCACTGGGACTTTTTCCTTTCTACCCTGCATCTCATGGGTTTCCCGGATGAGATGATCAATTGGATCCAGCAATACATTACTACTACAACACATTCCATTAATATTAATGGCGAATCTATTGGTTTTTTTAGAGGTGCTAAGGGATTGCGGGAGGGTGATCCCCTATCGTTCTACCTTTTTGTGTTGGCCATGGAAGTTCTCAACGACATTATTGAGATGAAAGAGTGGCGTAGTAGTCTATTTCAATTCCATTGGAAATGTAAGGAAACTCGTACTGTGATGCTTGCTTTCGCCTATGATTTGTTGCTCTTCTCTAAGGCGGAACCCACTTCGGTTAGAATTCTTCACGAATGCCTTTGGGAATTCCACATACTATCGGTCCTTTCTGCAAACAAAGATAAAAGTGAGATCTACATTTGTTCCGAGAATGCTCACCATGCGGAGGAAATTAGAGAAATTCTGGGTTATAAACAAGGGACGTTGCCGGTGAAATATTTGGGGGTTCCTCTTCTTACTACTTGACTGACTGTAAAAGATTGCAATCCTCTAATTGACAAGATTGGAAATGTGTGGCCTCTTGGAAGAACAAATGGCTCTCCTTTGGGGGGTGATTGCAACTTATATCATCTGTTTTGTCCTCCATTTGTCTTTATTGGGCGTCCATTTTCATTCTCCCCAAAACTGTGATGAAGGAGATTGAGTGACTCATCTGGCGTTTCTTATAACATGGAAATATCGATGGTCGGATGATAGCAAAAGTCGTTTGGGAAGTGGTTTGCTCCCCTAAGAAAGAGGGGGATATGGGAATTAAAAACCTTATTATCTTTGAAAAAGCACGTTTTGTGCTAACGTGTTTCGACCTCGTTAAAAGTATGGCGGAAGCAGTGAATAATAATAAATATCTAATACACGTAAAAGATATTTAACACTAGATGCTAACAAGTTTAACAATCATGCACGATATATGTAACCATAAGCAATAGAGATAAAGATCCGATTTTTGGTGACGAAGTGAAAACTCGATACCAACTGTATCGAGAAAAACACTC
>JAOVVI020010150.1:0-13218 GCA_028571085.2 Nepenthes alata
CACACCATAACTACGAACAAGAGGTCAGGTGACGGCGGGAGGTTGTCCCGCCGTAAATACGCTGACGCTCAAGTTAGCAAACAGCCTTCGAATTAAGAAGGTACAAGTAAAGAATATAAGAACATGTAGAGAGTGTTTGAGATGGATAAGTGCTCTTGTTGAGAGAAGTTTTGTTGGCTTGTGAGGAGTGCTAGGTCTAAGTACTGTGTTCGCTGGGAACGTAGTGGCAAAGAGAGGGAGATAGCATTTTTCAGGCGAGTTTAAGCGTGTGAGCTTTTTGTGGGCGAATGAATGCGTGTCTTTGAGTGAGGACTCCATGGCCGTTTATAGGCGCTGCTTTGAGCTACCTTCTTTGTGCATAAGGGTTTGATTCCTATGCTCTGCTAGAATCGCTGCCTTTTCTGGCGTGGAGTTTTTATGGAAGTAACGGTCGCTGGATTGATTTCTTTCCTTCTGTGTTCTGCAACCGTTAAAGTTTTCAGCAGACAGGGAAAGCATTATGGTGCCTTCCTTTAGGGATGTGCATTGAATCTACTGATGATCGTTGTAGTGGAGATTTCCTTTTATGAAGAGCGATAAATCAAGAGAGAAGATTGTTGCTAATCGAAGACGATCACGTGAACCAAACTGGGGTTGACCCACTTGAGGCTTGGTCTGCAGACAGTCAACTGGTCATACTTCTGATCAATGAAAGTGTTGACTGTCTTGGACCCAAGTGGGCCGTCCTGTTTATGGGCTTCTTCTAGCTCATTTGCCTTTTGACCGGTCAGTGGTAAGCGTTAACCGTCTAGGCACTAATGGACCGTTGTCAATCTGGATCGATCCTCCTTCTTGGGTAAGCCTACTGGTGACGTACCCATCACTAGTTCCCCGTACTAGTGGCTGGGGATTCCGACCTCCAGCATGTTTGAGATGGGACTTGAGTGGCTCGGTAACCTACTTGAGGTGGCCTGGTGATAATTATTAGTCTGTTGATCATGTTTCGTACAGCTGCTGCCTATAAGCCGAAGATCCGGAGACCTGGCTGGACAAAGCGTTGATCAGATACGTTGATCATCTAGGCCAAGATTCGGAGAACTAGATGAAGGAAGCGTTGACCAGATTCAATGACCGTTCAAGCCCAAAATTTGGAGAACTGGTTGAAGGAAGAGTTGGCCAAATTTGTTGACCATCTAGGCAAAAATCTAGAGAACTGGTGGAATAAAGTTTTGACCGAATTTGTTGACCATCTAGGCCAAAATTTGGAGAACAGTTGAAAGAAATGTTGACCAAATTTTTTGACCGTCTAAGTTAAAATCTGAAGAACTAGTGGAAGGCAACGTTGACCGGATTCATTGATCATTTTAGGCCAAAATTCGGAGAGCTTTTAAGAAGAGTTGACCGGATTCATTAACCGTCTGGGCCAAAATTTGAAAAACTTCTAAGAAGATTTGACCGGGTTCATTGACCATTTAAACCAAAATCTGGAGAACTTCTAAGAAAGGGGGAGTTAAAATGACGTGCTATCATGACACTGGCCTGTTAGTCGAAAGGTTGGCCACGTGTTTGCGTGCAGTGAATTTGCGATCTCGACAATTAATGCGCCAGAGGATCTGATTCGACTGTATCCGCTTAGGAAGCGACACGTGTCAACAATGATTGGCGCATGTTTATGAGATGGTTCACCTTCTCCAGCGTTGAAACTCCTTTAAGTGGTATATTCGTTGCTTTTCAAACTTTCCACACTTTCTTTCAACTTTCCTTCCTAAAAAATTCATTAGAAGTCCAAGGCAGAAGAAGGCGACGACGATGATACCTTCTTCTTCTTTTTCCTCGGGGCCAGATTAAATGGCCGCTTGGCGCCATGCAAGAGTGGGTGGCCGCTCAGGAGTGGAAGCTAAGTTAGCTCTAGAGTAGTACGACACCTTGTGCGCTAGAGCGAGCAACAACATTGTTTTGGTGCAGCCTGTGTTGGCAAAGTCGGTGTCGGAGATGTAACATGAGCCGACGAAGATAGCTTTCGAGCTACCGGCTGAGATGCTGGAGCTAGCTAAGGAGTCATGAGCCGAGCCGCGAGGGCCATCTGCTGAGTCACCGGCTGAGCTACTGGAGCCAGCTGTTGAGCCACCAGTTGTGGAGCTGCAAATTGAGTTACATAAGCAAATTTTAGAGCCACATACTGCGTTGGAGGAGCAAACCGTCGGAGAGCCTCTTGAGGCAGTGGTCATCACGGCGGAGTTGTCGGAGGAGTTTACGACGGAGGCCACTACTGGGCCTGCTCTGGGGATTCCTATTTCCAGTCCTCTACCGTCTGGCCCAAGGTCTCACAGCAGGCCAGTGAGGCCGGAACGTCGAGTCTGGCAGGTAAACTTTCACAACTTTTCTTCTCCTTTTCTTTTTCGTTGTTGTTACTTAACATTTTCGGTCTTTGCAGGAGGAGAAAGTAATTCGCGTAGTTAGCAAGGTGCTGCACCAAAGGGAATTGGTGAACTGCTCGTGACCGAGAGATCGCCTGGCTCGAGGAGGAGATGGAGCTGCTTAAGGTGGAGCATCTGGATGACACAGTCGCCCTTCAGTCCGTGTGTCGAGCCTAGAGGAGGAGAATGTGGGGCTGAAGGAAGAGAATGCCAAGCTGAGAGAGGAAGCTGATTAGGCAGCGAGGCACATCGATCAGCTCTTGAGATAGTTGACATAGTTGGAAAATGAGCGGGCAACTCGTATACGTCCCCACGAGGTCTCTGGGATGCTGTGGGCACGGGTGTGGGAAGGTGTCATCTCAGTTGTCATATTGCATGGCTGATTAACCCTAATTTTCTAGTTAAATTTCTTGACCCAATGAACCATTCTACCTAGCATCGCGAGAGCCTCGTGGGATAGCCCCGGAGTGGTTAAAGGCCATCACCACCTCCTCCTGCGTACTCCGCTCCCTTATAAATTTTGTACTCCTATTTTTGAGATTGCTATAATTATGAATGCACACAATCAATAAAATGATTATTTTACTGATATTCTGCATCTTTGCCTTAGCTGTAATTTTTCAATTATGGTTGTTACATTATCCGATCAACATAGCGTTGCGCGTAAGTTGGTCATCTGCATTTCTTGAGATGTTAGTGGCATCTCTGATAGACTTAAGTCTAGTAGAAGACATCAGGGTGGACCCTATTGTTAGTTCAAGCCTATTCTTCACTCGTGAGTAGAGGCTTGGCGGCGCTGCCCGAGTGTGAATTTGGACGATTGACTTTTGAATGGAGCACTTCTACTCCTGTCGACCATCATTGACTGTCATGCTATCTGTTTAAGTAGGAGGTCGTCATGTATGCTATTTAAGCCCCATAAGATTTTGACTGCGAATGGACCACTTGGATTACCAAGATTTAGTTAGGCTGTAAATAGGTTGCCTGTTTAGTTACGATCACTTGTGGGTCTCCTGGATGATCAGGGTTTAATTCGACCGTTAAAAGGCTGCCTGAATGACCAGAGTTTAGTTACAATCACTCGTAGGACGCCTGGATGACCAAGGTTTAGTTACGATCGCTTATGGGCAACTTGGATGACCAGGATTTAGTTACGAGCGGGTGAAAATTTGCTCGACTTATGGGTAGTCTAGGTCATATAACCCTGCAAGGAGACGTGCACAAGCATATAGGAAAGAAAAGGAACACAGTGCAAATAAGAACGAAAAAATATCTTCTTTTATTAATGATAAACAATATCTGCAAGCATACATATGGATGACCTACATGTACCCTTACTGGAAGTAGCACTTGAGGTGGACCGCGTTCCACATTCATGGAACCAACTTTTCGTTCTAGGTTCGGTGTTTGTATGCTCCATTCCGCAGAATGACGGATACTAGAAAAGGGCCTTCCCAATTTGAAAAATGTTTATTCCTATTGGTGGTCTTACCCGTAGGCTTGATGCTTCGTAGGATCAAGTTCCCAACTTCAAAGTGCTACGCTTTTACCTTCTTATTGTAATAGCGTACGACTCATTGTTGGTAGGCCACTATCCGCAGTTTGGCAGCATCGCGGGTTTCCTCTAACAAGTCTAGGTGTTTTTAAATTTTTTAAGAGTTACCTTGTGGGTCGAAGGACTCGACCCTAAGACTTGGAAAAGACTTGGAAGCCCAATTTCAACTGGAATTTGGTCCTTTAGAGTCAACCGGTAAGACCACAGGATGGAAGGTAGTTTGTTAACCTAGGAGCCCCTTGCGTCCTCCAGCTTAGTCTTCAGACCATGGAGTAGTGTGCGGTTTGTGACCTCTACTTGTCTATTGGCTTGTGGGTACACTACCGAAGTATGGACCAATCTGATACTTAGATTGGTATAATACTTGGTGAAGCGTTTCCTAGAGAATTACATTCTGTTGTCAATCACTATGACATCAGAAACGCCAAATCTGCTAATTATACTCTAGTGAACGAATTCTAAAGCGTTGTACTCGGTGATCTTGGCCAATGGGGTGGCTTTGACTCACTTGGTGAAGTAGTTGATATCAGCGATGATGAACTCCCTTTACCCAGTAGCAATGGGAAACAGGCCCAGAATATCGAGCTCCATTACGCGAAAGGCCAAGGAGCTCGAAGAGTCCTCAATTTAGCGGGCGGTTGATGGTGAAGATTACAGTAGAGCTAGCAATTTTCACACTTCTTCATGAAGTCGAGGGTGTCTTTCTTTATCGTTGGCCCGTAATATCCCTCGCGCATGATTTTGAACGTCTGGTTTTTGCCACCGATATGCGATCCGCAGATCCCAAGGTGGACGTCGCTCAAGGCATAGTCTGTTTCCTCAGGAGTTAAACACCGGAGGTACGAAGTCGAGTAATCTCAATGATACAACCGTCCATTGACTATGGTGTACTAGCCGGACGTCTTCTTGATCGGCTTGGCTTCGTCCGCATTGTCTGGCAATGTTCCGTCCGCCAAGTATCTCTAGTAAGTCGTCATCTCGCTTTTCGTGTTGGAGATTTGTATTGCTTCCTGTTCCTTCATGCTAGGAATGCTCAGGACCTCCCGCATGTCCCTCAAGAAGTGTTCTAGATTTTCGACCACCGCTGCCCAGGTGAGTTGGTCGGCCTTCCAATTTTCAGTTCTGGAGACGTGGACCAGGTCTAGCTTATCAAATCTCCGAATGGCATCCTTCACCTTAACTAAGTATTTGGCTAAGTGAGGGTTACACACCTCAAAGGTCCCGCTTATCTATTTAACGACCAGCTCAGAATTACTGTATACGGTCAGTTATTTGGCAGAGCATTCTTTTGCTATTCTTAGCCCAGCTAACTGGGTTTCGTACTCAACAACATCATTGGTGGCTAAAAAGTCAAGTCTAAGGGAGTACTTCACCTTAAACCCATTAGGGGTCCTCAGGATCACTCCGACATCGCTGCCTAAGTCCGTAGATGATCCGTCTACATTGAGAACCTATTCTGGCTCTTCCCCGTGTAGTCCTGCATTCTCAGTGGGTTGTTTATCAGCAATCGGTGTCGTGGTCTCAATGATGAAGTCGGCCAGAGCCTGCCCCTTGATGGCTGGCCTTGGCCAGAATTTAATATCGAACTCTCCCAATTCGATAGCCCCCTTTACCAGCTGTCCAGAAATGTCTGGTTTCTACAGAATACTCTTTAGAGGCTGGTTGGTCAGGATTACCACAAGATGAGTCTAAAAGTAAGGACTCCGTTTTTGAGTAGAGAAGACAAGTGCCAAAGCTAACTTCTCTGCGCGTGGGTAGCGCGTTTCTGCGCCGGTCAACGTCTTGCTCACATAGTAGACCGGCCGTTGAGAGTCAGAGTCTTAGCGTATGAGGACAAAGTTGAGAGCCACCTCCAATATTGCCAAGTAGAGGTATAACTCCTCTCCATCCTTGGGTGACGTCAGCAATGGTGGACTAGCCAGGTAATATTTCAATTCGTTGAAGGCTGCCTGGCATTTTACAGTCCACTGGAATCTATTTTCTTTTGTCCCTTTGAGAGCCTTGAAGAAATTTTGATATTTGTCCCCTGACTTAGCCAAGAAATGGGATAAGGATGCTAATCGTTCGGTTAGCCTTTAAGCATCTTTGACACTCCGTGGCGGAGTCATGTCCGTGAGGGCCTTAATCTTCTCCGGGTTTACCTCGATCCCTCGTTGAGAGACGATGAAACCCAATAACTTCCCTAAGGATACTGCAAAGACGTACTTAGAATGATTCATCTTCACATGATGTGCGCGGAGCACCTCGAAGGATTCAGCCAGATCATGAATATGGTCGTTGGTGGTTATGCTCTTGACGAGCATGTCGTCGATGTACCTCCATATTGCTGCCGATCTGCTTTTCAAGCATCTTATTCATGAGTCGCTGGTAAGGGGTACCCGTGTTATTTAGACCAAATGGCATCACCTTATAGCAGTAAGTACATTGGTCTGTCATGAACGAAGTGTGCTCCTCATCCTCTGGGCTCATTCAGATCTGGTTATAACCCGAATAAGAGTCCATGAAGCTCAACAGCTTGTGTTTGGATGTTGAGTCTACTAACAGGTCGATCTTGAGCAAATGGAAGCTGTCTTTTGGGCAGGTTTAGTTAACGTCGGTGAAATCGATGTACATTCACCATTTTTTATTTTTTTTCTTCACCAAGACGATGTTGGATAGCCAATCTGGGAATTAGACTTCTCTAATGACGCCGACATCCAGCAACTTCTTTACCTTCTCTCGGATGGCGATCAACTTCTCCACAGAGTGGTTCCTTTGCTTCTGCTTGATGGGCTTGTGTCCGAGATCGAGGCCCAACTTGTGGACCATTACTCCGGCCAAAATCCTAGGCATGTCAGCGGGGGTCAATGCGAAGACGTCAGTGTTCTATCGTAAGAACGTGACCAGCTCGTCGCGTAATATTCCAGTAAGTGAGCCCTCGATCTGTACACACCTCTCCGGGTCCTCTAGATTCAGTGGGATTTGATCGGTCGCTTCACCAGACTACGGTTGTTGTAGGGTTGCTTCATCTTGATAGTCAAACTCCCCTGCCGCCTTTATGCTGGCACTTGGAGCAATCTGGGACATGTAGCATGTCCTTCCAGAAACCTGGTCACCCAACACTTCATCAATACCGCATGCTGTTGGAAATTTTGTCTTGAGGTGTGGTATAGAAGTGACGGCTCCGAACGCCGTTAGACACGGGCGGCCTAGAATTGCCTTGTACACGGAAGGCATGTCGACAACCAAGAAGGTGAGTGTACGACTTGCAGTTCTTGGGTACATGCCCAGGGTGACCTCCAGCTGGATCATTCCTTGGACGGCCACTGGTTCATTGTCAAGGACATAGAGTGGGCTTTCGGTAGGTTTCAACTGACTATTTTTTAAACCAATTTAAAAAAATGTATCAAGGTAAAGTAAATTACGAGAATTTTTATTACCAATGAAAACTCGTTTCAGTTTGTAGTCAATGCTACTGTCTAAAATGAGTACGGATACAACAAGGGGATCTATATGGGGGGAGATTACATGGCTCAGGTCATTATTGCTAAAGTTAATGACGTTGTCTTCTGTGTGTTGTTTCTTACGTCCAGCCTACTACTCCTTGTGATCCGTTGGGGTCTTAGCCTGTTGAGTTGTGATCATATTGATCACTCCAGCCGTGACCCAATTTCGTGGTGGGAAAGGCTTTGGTCCTTTCCCTCGTGAGGAGCTAATGCTCTGCCTAGGGTTCCCGATGAACCTGGTGAGGTGGCCCCTTTGGATGAGCTCCTCGATCTCTCACCGAAATGTAATGCAATCTTCCGTAGAGTATCTGGGAGATAGATGGAAATCGCAGCACTTGGCTAGATTTTCTCCCTCCGCTTTCTTTAGTGGTTTTGGCCACTTAAAATTTTTTTTTCCACGGATCTGCATGAGGACATTAAAGCGTGTGTCGGTCAGGGGCATCAGGTTGATCGGCCCTTAATCCCTTTGTTCTAGAGCTCCGGTGCTGTGCCACTTTTTATAGGAGTGGTTACCGCTGTTGTGCTTCCTCATTCCCACAGTTGGGGAAAGAGCGAAGTTGTTCGATCTACTCGAGACTCTTAGCCTCATTGACCTCCTCTGCTGCTACATAAGCCCTGGTGATAGACTCTGTTTCTCGAAAGGTTTGTGGATTCTTATGCACCAAGTGCCTGAAAAAAGTCCCCATGCATTAAGGAAAAAATAAAACTGCCAAGTTTTATCACCTCTGTGAGCATGGGGATTCTTCTCACCTCCATTACTAAACGATCTAGGAACTTCTGTGGAATCTCTCCCAACTTCTGTATGATGTGGGAGAGGTGTAAGACTACTTCTCTTCTTGGTGACTGGAGGCGTATTGCGCCAAGAAGAGGTCAGAGTGCTCACGGAAGCTCCGGATCGAATCTGATGGGAGACGATGGAACCATATGCGAGAGCCTCCCTTTAGTATAAGAGGGAAGCAGCAACACATGGCTACATTTTCCAACCCTTGTAGACTTAGATGGGTGCTAAAATGATTGAGGTGATCCATGGGGTCAACAGTCCCATTGTAAAAGTCAAGAGTTGACATCTTAAACTTAAACGACATAGGATAGTTCAAGATTTGCACTGTGAAAGGAGATCTATCCAGATCCGTGGTGTGTTCATCATCCTTGAACATGCATTTCAGGATCTTCTCCACCCACGAATCTGTGGGGATGGCTTTGCCAGTTCTTTTGGAGTTGAGGTAGGTTTTCAACTCCGTCCTTTCTCTAACGTGGCGAGTAGTCGGCTAGCTACTGTTACCAGTGGATCTAACGATCCTGGAGGCTCCCTCTTGTGCCCGAGGGGAGGCATCCGCCCGAGAGTATCGGGGATTCCTTCATTCAGGACTCTCCTCCAGAGTCCTGCTGCCCAGACATTCTTCAAACCTTGAACAACTAGGGGCGTGTGAGGCTTCCAGAGCCTGAGTGTTGGCCAGCCTCTTGGTCTTCTTGCCCAATTTTTTCCTCTTCTGTTCTCCTCTCTTGGAGGCCGGAGTAGGGAATGCTGCGGGCAGAGCCCCCGATTGAACGTTGGCCTAGTGGGCGCAGAGCATTTAGAGCATTCTGTCATGACCCACATTCCCATTTACCTTTAATGGGACGTTTGTGACTACTACATATTCTATATAAGTCCATGTATATATCATGTATTATTCATAGGATCTATCCAACCCCGTATGACTCGAATACGCCATCAAAGTCTATAGAGATGCTACTAGGGACCAAAATTTATTATCATAAAATCTACGAAAGTACTAATAATATCCATAAATATTTACAGAAGCATAATTAAATGATCAACATCAAATGGTCAAAATACATATTTATTCATTAAGAGACCAAGTACATTACAATAAAAATTATAATTCATCATTGTTCTATCCTAATCACCTTCTGCTGCGCCACTCTGATCATCAAATACCATCTTGTTCTTTCCATTTGAGAGGTTAGGAAAAACGGCAAGTGAGTGAGCGAAATACTTAGTAATATATAAATAAGTAAAGACATGTATATTTTATACTCAAAATAGACATATATATATCATAAGAATATGATGTATGATTCTTTAATTCTTTACTCTTTGAGTTCTTACTTATTATTCATCTTTAAGGATTAGAGCTAGTAGGCCTTACTAACCAATAGAGCGATTACTTGAGAAAAGAATTATGATATACCACACAATTTAAGGCCAATGTCCAATTTGTTGTATACTTATAACTCAGTATACATGGCCAATGTTCAATTGCCACCAAAAGTTTCCCTCCGTGGATGTAGGGGCAGTCCCCGAGTTTTCACTCTAACATCCTAAGGCGAACCAAGGGTATCATCCCCTCCAATATGCGGCCAAGATACACAGCTAGAGTAATACTTGAGTTTTCACTATCATATCAGTGGCATGATAGGGAATATTACCCGAAGTTATTCCATAGTCTAGTTGCTTATGCCTTCATTCTACATGAAAACTTCCACATCATTTTTCATAATATCAAATATACGATTAGAAAACCATAGCAAAACAATGCATTGTTCAATTGAGTGACATAGCCTTGACTTTTGCACGTGTTCAGAATTAAGATTAATTATGGATTGGTTGTCACTGTTTTCAATCGCTAATGTGTTACTGTTACACTCCTCAGTTAAGTTTGGGGTAACTCCCACTCAACAAGTCCCCACTCCCGATCATTGACTTAGTTTTCCTGGGCAACACTTCTTGACCGGTTATTAAGCTACTTGGTGCCAATTCTTGACCGTGAAGATTAAGTTACAGGGTGCCATTTCAGCAAGACTTCTTACCTCAATTACAAGGCGTCTTTAAGCATATTCTCTTCTAGTCAATTTAGGATTTTCATGATAATATAGATAAGCATCAAATCAATAATACTTAAAGAATAATCAATAAACAACACCAATAGAAGGAGGGAATCATGTACACTTGACAAGTTTCAGCCGACTTCCTCTTATTGTCTTCGTACCTCCTCTACTTTTCTTACTTATCTTCTACTCCTATTTTTCCTTCATTATGCTTCCTCTCTTATTTTCCCTTTGGTTCCTCCATTCTTATCTTATTTTCCCTTTGATTCCTCTTTTATTTTCCCTCTACTCTCTCTTTTATTTTCTCTCTACTTCCTTGTTTTCCTCCCAATCTCACGCTTGTTTCTCCAACTCCCTTTCCCATACTTATATAGGCGCCGGGATGGGGTGCTAAGTCATTACTCATATTTTGACACCTCAAGGCTGACTCACCTTTCATTTTTACACCTCATATCTTCCTTTCTTTATTATTAGTCGGATGTCCCTTACTTTGACTAAATCATCATCTTTCTTGTCTTTTAAGTATGCTTCCTCATGTCACTTAATCATTGGTTAACCTTGGTCGAAATTGGTGGCTGCTTTCCTTAACATTGCATCTATTACTCAATTCAGGAGCGTCACATCGCTTCCAGCTTCAAACAATTACCCATGCTTAATGGTTGCTGTAGTTGGCGGCTTGCTAGCTTAGCTACTTGCTGAAATTTATCCCCGAAAATTATGTGTTGAGACCTTGGAGTAATATTAACTAGGTACTTGTCTGTGACATTTACACCATCCTTGGCCATTACTGTGCGGAGAGTCCTCGGCCAACTGCACCTGGTAAATTTTGAGTGCCTTCATCAACTATTTTTTCTCCTTAGCTAGTCAACTGGTTAACCGGTCATTTTGCTTCCACAAGGCAACTAGTCATTTTTGCATTTTAAGGCAACCAAGCCATTTTACCAAATTGCAATCGGTCATTTTGTTCCCTAAGTAACCAGCCATTTTGCAAATCTATGGCAACCGGTCATTTTGTCTACACAGCATTTTCCCATACTGGCGGTTAGTCATCTTTGCATATTAGCCAGTCAACTCTTTGACTGAAAACTACAACTCGTCAGTTTTACCCTTAAAAACATACTAGTATTTTCCGTCAAAGCATATCGGCCATTTTGCTATTTTAGCCTGTCAACTCATCAACCAGTCACTTTGCCTCAAGAGCTTCTGCGCGCCTTCAGCCAGCTGTGAATTTTTAGCCGAGCAACTTGTTAACCAGACTCTTTTTCTTGTCCGACCGCCCTGTGATATATAATCATGATTCCAACGATTGCAGTCCTTACACATTCTGTTCATACTGCTAATGTGCTTTGCCATGTTCTAGAAAAAGGGTGCTCGCATACCGTTGACCACCTCATTTACTTGGTTACTAGCAGAGTGGTCCTGGTCTGGTGTGGTCATGCCTCTAGCAAGACTGCTAACTTGCGCTCTTATGTTCACCATTAAGAGATGAAATTGAGAGAGATCATGGAAAAAGTGGTTGGCTTTTTGTAAGTTTTCCACAGACGGCACCAATGATGCGTCTTGTATCCAAGTTTTAAACAGATTCGGGTCAAGTTGGTTATCTGAGTCCGTCTCCGTCCACCAAGTTTGGATTTTGTACACCACAACTACGAACAAGAGGTCAGGTGACGACAGAAGATTGTCCCACCGTAAACACTTCGACATTCAAGTCAACAAATGCCTTCGAATTAAGAATGTAAAAGTAAAGAATATAATAAAATATAGAGTGTTTTAAATGGGTAAGTGCTCTCGTTGAGAGAGGCTTTGTTGGCTCGTAAGAAACACAGGCTGTAAGCACTGTGTTCGTTGGGAATGTAGTTGCAAAGAGAGGGAGAGTATTTTTCGTGCGAGTTTAAGTGTGTAAATTTTTTGTGGGCGAATGAATACGTACGTTGGAGTGAGAACTCCATGGTCTTTTATAGGTGTTGCTTTGAGCTGTCTTTCTTGTGTAGAAGGGTTTGATTCCTGTGCTTTATTGGGATCCTTACTTTTTTGACGTGGAGCTTTTATGGCAGTAACAGTCGCTAGATTAATTGCTTTCATTATGTGTTCTGCAACCGTTAGGATTTTTAGTAGACAGGAAAAGGATACTGACGCCTTCCTTTAGGGATGTATGTTGAATCTGCTAATAATCATTGTAGTGGAGATTGCCTTCTGTGAAGAGCTCTAAATCAGGGGAGAAAACCGTTGCTGGTTGAGGACATTTGCTTGGATCAGACCGGGATTGGCCCACTTGAGGCCTAGTTTGCAGACGGTCAACTTGTCATGCTTTCAGTCAATTGAAGCATTGGCAGTCTTGCATGATTCCGGTCAACGAAAGAGTTGACCGTTTTAGGCCCAAGTGGGCCGTCCTGTTCACGGGCTTCTCCTGACTCAATGGCCTTTCGACCGCTCAGTGGTAAGCGTTGACTATTCAGGCGTTAATGGGCTGTTGTGGATCTAGGCTGTTTCTCCTTATTGGGCCAGCCTACTACTGGCGTACCCATCAGACTCTATTTAATAGTATAATTTATGTTTATATTTTTTGAAAAGGTAAAAAAGTTTTATATATTTATTATAGAGTTATCCATTTGATAAATGAGAATCACTACAGATGAATTGATGGCTTAAATTGGACATATCTTAGTATATTAAGTATACTTAAACAACATACCTCTCATCCATAAGGTGAAAAAAAAGTGACATTTGACCTCATTGATAGATTAATATAAACAATCTATCTATGAGTATTAAATAGTAGTGTATTGATCTAAATTATTATAAATATGAGTAACTCGTTCTTTAAAGTTGATCTTTTGATTAGTAAGTATACAAGTTACTAGTCATTTGTTTTTATATTTTTACATAATTTAGTCTTCCAATGTTTTTATGTGTTTTCATCCTTATGTTTTGACATGCTTCACATTTTTTA
>JAOVVI020010151.1:1936-13218 GCA_028571085.2 Nepenthes alata
ATCACTAGATTTTAAATTCTGGATCTTAGATTTTATTGGATTTATTATATCAACGATTTGAATTTATTTTGCCATTTGAATGAATTTTTTATCTATTTGACATTTACTTGAATTATTAGACTCTTTTCGTTTAAATATGATACTTGTTGAGCATTGTGCTCAATTTTTCTATTTTATTCCTTCAAAGTAGAAGATTCAGATGCATTACATGAGTAAAAACGTGATCGATCAGTTATTTGCCCGATTTGGTGAGTTTTAGTTTTATTATGTTTAAATTGATATTTGATATGTTTGGATTATGAAATTGACCGGATATATGCTTATTGTTATATTTCAGGAATAGTTTAAATATTATGTTATATTTGATTATAATTTTTGAGTCAGATCATTACCTCCTTTACGATGATGGTAAAGCAGGTCATATTTATTTGCTCTCGACTGTTATTCGATAAAATCCTGTGTAGATTTTGATTTGTTGGGTTCTGTGTATTTAATTTGTCACATCTAAATTTTGGGACTTTATGTTATTTGTTTAACTTATTTAGAATTTTAGATTTTACAAATTATAATTAGCTATTTAAATTGATCTATTTTATTCAGGTTCGTGATAATATTTTAGGGAGGAACCATTCATATGAAGAGACCATGTAGGAAAGGAAAGATAATATCTGCATTTGTTTCTTGGATGGGGTATGTAAAATTTTGAGGACTAATGTTTTATAATGAGGGGAAAAATTTAAGGTTCAAGTTTAAATTTTATCATAATTATTATTAATTAAGTTAAAATAATTAAAATTAAAATCAAAGAATAAAAAATTTTGGTGAAAGTTAAATTGGTCTAGATCATATTAAATTGATGGATGACTAAACGATGCCTGATGTGCGCCCATGTGTGGGATGGTGAGGTCAAACTTGATGGATACCTAATTAGCATCTGAGCACATTTTTCACTATGTTTGCCCTTGAAACACGCCTAAAAGATGCCCGAGTGTATTTTCTAGAATGTTTGGGCTTGAAATGTGCCTGAGGTAGTGTTCATGTGCCACAGTATTTAGCCATGGTGCCTAACATGTACTCGATCAGCATTTGAATGCCACTACTATTATAAATATAGGACTCGGCTGATTTTTAATCATTTTCTGTAGATATTTGAGAGAGGGGAGAGAACGAGAAGAGAGAGAAAGAGAGAGAGGAAGCTTAAGAAGCTTAGATCAAGTGAATCAAGCTAGAACTTGATGAGAATCAAGTAAAGGGAAGTGAATTCCAAACCTTCTTTCCTTTGTTGTTGTTCCTTCTCAATTCTCTGAATTCAAATGTTCGTACGTGCTATATTTTCATAAATAATTATTAAAATTTTAAATGTATGTATTCCCACTCTTATCCTTTGTAATTTTTATGAAGAATTATATCATTAGTTCACATACTTTAAAATTTTAGTCATTTTTTTGCAACTTCCTTCCATTCATGTGTTGAATTTGTAATTGAATGACTGTATATATGATAAAATTTATATGTCCTGTAAGAATATGATGTAGACCTTGAAATATATGCTTGCATGTCGAAAAAATCTAGTAAATTTTCTTGCATGTTTGGCCAATAAATGAAATTGCTGAATATGTCAATACTGCTTTTTTTTTAACTTTTACTGAATTTTTCTACAATGTCTTAGTAAATTTGTATTCTATATTTTAAAATTTATTATGGCAAAATTTTTATAGAAAGTTAAAGTATTGCATGTTAAGAATTGACAAAATTTTAAAGACAAAATTCTATAATTATGCTAAGAACTAAGAATATTTTTCTCCAAAATGAGAAAATATAAGAATCATGAAGTATATGTAGAGTTTTCATAAGAGTTAGTAACCATGGTTATAATTCAGCGGGTAATATATTATAACATGATTTAGTATCTTATAGTGGTAATTGAGATTTCAACCTATTAGTTACGGGTGAAAGTGGCATTTAACCCCATTTATATGATTATATGTATTATTGATCACCTATGAGTTTTAAATAGTAGCATACGACCTTTGGTTATATAGAAACTAACATAAGTCAAATTTTGATTATTTTCTCCTTTAATCAATGAGGTCCTACTGGCCCTTGATCCTTAAGAAATTCATATTTAAGTATGAATTTACATGGCATCTTGACTAAGTACTGAAAGGATAAAATTTGAAATCTATGTATCATTGTTATGAAGAACCATATCATTGTATTAGATTCAATTTACAGTCATTTCGATATAATTTAAATGCAAAAAATATATATTAAATTATGAACTTATATATCTTACTATGCTTTCAACTCACTCTTACTTTCTATTTTTACTAACCCTTTTAGATGAAAGGCTCGGACACTTATATGATGATTTGGATTGAAGGAAAAGCTGATCAATGTGATTCGAATTAGAATCTAAATTGTGAAATGTTTAATATTGTATTAGTTTTTAGACAACAACAGTTAATGTTTTATGTTATTTGTGTAACGATTATGTATTTGAGATATAGTTTAGAATATTTGTGGTTTGTCGAAGAATCATGGGATGTCAAATGGTTTTGTAGCTATCAGCAGTAATTGTTAGTTTACAGTTATATTGAATTATTTACTCTAATTATGTTATGATAGGGATAGACTAAATACGTATGGTTTGACATTACAATTTGATCGATGTCGGAGCCACATATGATGTGGCATTTTGGATTATGTATTCGGTTAATATTATTTTATTTGGTCGGTTGACGTATCGGTCTAAAGTTTATGTCTACAGTTAAATGAATGGTTAATTAGATTGCTAGTTAGATAATTATTGATAATGGATAATTGTTCATAAAGATTTGATGACACTACCACTACCAAAAATATTATATAAATTTATTCTTGTTGTCACAAACTCTCAAATGCGACTCAAAAACTATCCATAACTATTGTGTTTTCATTCTTAACAATTGCAAAAACAGGAAGATAACTATGTTTGTTTTTGTTAACATCACTAGTTATGAGCAGTACCCTTTAATATTTTCCATATAAAAAAGGTGCCTTCAATTTCTGAGTGGTTGGCAAGAAAAAAATCCATCAATATGCAAGATTTAAAAACAAAAGAAAGGATGAAAAATATTATGGCTATTACCTATTATATTTTCAACAGCTGTATCTTATGTGTGTAGAGACACAATTATACTAGGTTTGAAAATCAACAATGTATGAATCTAACGAGGTGGTTGTGTGTACAATGAATTTCGAAATTCCCTTTTTTTACCCTTTCAAGATGATAGGTCCAATCATGACACGGGTCGATCTAGTAGCTAGCTCACTTGCCAGCGAAGCCCAATGCAAAGCAAGGCCCAAGAGACTGTCTTGCAAGTCCACCTACTGCGAGTAGATCTAAGGGGAAATAACGGGCTAGGACCAGTAGAAAGTCTCTGTGACTAGCCAATCACGGCCCAAGTCAACCCTCCCTCTAAGTAGCAATAGTCTGGCAGCACAGGAATTGCTGATGCAATAGCCACTTGCCAATGGCGATCGTAGTCAATCCTAAAAAGCCACCTTGCTCACTTGCCAGTAGCAATTCTAGCCAATCTATGATGGATCAGTCTTGCCAATGTCAGCCACGACTCATAGCAGTCACATCCCCATTGTATGGTGATAACTGACACGGTGGCCATGACTATAATTGGAATAGGTCGACAAATCCTGGCTAGACACTTGTCATGATCCTTGGTGCCAAAGCCTTCTCCATGAAGCATTACAAATATTCTCCGCCTTCCCAAAAAAAGGGATGGATTGATTTCCAACTAAATCAACCCTCAAGTAAGATACAAGACTTGTGAAAGAACCAAGCTCTCTTTCCCAAGTATAACTCTTTCTCTTCCTTTCTAAGTTGCTCCCCATCGAGCGCATCATAATCAGTCACTTATAGAGTTCAACACATCGGAGCCTTATCCTAAGACTCCCTCAAAGCCACTCCCCATCGACCGCCCTATAGGAGCCCAGTTCTCCTCTCTCATCCTCCGCATACCTCATCTTTGAATTCTCTTACATCCACCTTACATCTTTCTATTCTTTTAAAAATATTTTTGACTTGAGTATTGAAATATAAATCAAGGAGTGAGTCCCGTCAATCCTCTATCCTCTTATTTATTTTTTGTCGTATTTATGATCTAGGTTATTAGAGGCGAAGATCGAATCCTATTCAATTCGACCCACAGTGGAAGAGTGGCTCCCTAAATTGTACGATAATTCAAATATTGGGACACATAATTGATACCGTCTGTGGGAATGATATAAAAGTCTAACCACCAATCACCGTACTCACAAAAGAAAACGCAGTCAACACCAAAGTACAGACTAGTGTGCTGGTAAGGGACACCGCTACTCAAGGTGACGACCCTTAACGGGTAGCAACGTGGGTGAGCATCCTGAGCCTGATGTCTGCATGCTGGCTACCGAGATGGAAAACATGTTCATGATGCTTTAGAGGATCAACAACTGTCTGAACGAGCAACAGTTGGGGGCTCCTTCCCCCACTGCACAAGCATCGGCTTCAAAGCAGAAGAGTCAAAGGCCAAATCAACCAGTTGAGAAGATCCCATGGTCTGATGATGCTGTGGCCTAGGAGGCCTTAAGCAATAGGGCCTAGATGTCACCGGAGGGCCGTCCTAACCACGTGACAAGGGAGAAAAGCCTTGAGCGGTGGAACCCTCGCTACTCCCATAGTGATCGGAGGCCCTCAGTTTAAGGAGAAGCCTCCTGTAGCATGTGACCACCACGGGCCTAGAGTCACGCGGGTATGCGCCCCTCTCCAAATCACTCAGAGCTAAGGACCTTCCTTAATGCTAAGAGGGTCACGACCGCCTCCCGAATGAAGGAAAAGATGAAGAAGATATGGTAGCGCATCTCCAGGGGTGATGCCAATGGGAAGTTCGCGGACCTGAGAAGGTCACCTTTTGTGGTGGAGATTCATGCGCAGTCACTACCCCTCAAATTTAAGATGCAAGCCCTCGAACTGTATGATGGAAGTTTCGATCCAATGGATTACCTAGACCACTTCTGTACTTTACTGAGCTTCTAGGGCCTAGACGAAGCTGCCATGTGTTAGTGCTTCCATTCGACTCTCAAAGGGGATGCCCGTCTCTGGTTCTACAGTCTCAAACCGAACTCTATCCAGTCATTTGTGGAGCTTGCCAACTACTTCTTGTCTCATTTTGCTTCTAGCCGAGGGAGGTGAAGCAACCATGACACATAGTCTGCCTTTGGTAAAGACTAGTGAGAGCTTGAAGTGCTTCCTTGTGCGGTTCACCGTTGAGGCCCGAAGGATATCCACGCTCACCGACCAGGTAAAACTCGGTGCCTTCATCGCCACTCTAGAGCCGAGTTACTGATTCAAGCGCTTGGCCCACCAGAACCCCAAAACTTTTCGAGAGGCCAAGGCAATCACTTGAGCCTACATAGCAGTTGAGGAGGCCAATGAATTCAAGTGACTGGAGCTTCCAGACCGGCCATTAGAGAGGTCGACAAATGAGAAAAAGAGGAATGGGGACAACTATGATCCCCCAGGACCACGTAAGTAGCTGTAGGTGGAGCCATGCATTTGGAATGAACTCCAATTGCAAACCCTGACCCCTCTGATTGATAAGTTCACAAATATCTTGATGCAAATTCGATATGAAAAGTTCTTAAAATAGTCAAAGGCGCTGAAGAACATGGAAGGAGGAGATCAGTCTAAGTACTGTTACTACCATTGATCTCAAGGTCAAAGCACTGAAGACTGTCGGATGCTATAGAAGGAGATCAAATAGCTAAACCAGAGGGGCCATCCCACCAGGTTCGTCTGAAAACTAAGGCAGGCCCCCAAGGGGACAAGCAATGACGGAGAAAAGTAGTTAAGGAACTAAGTTGCGATTAGGGTTGTTAGCATGATATCCACTCATCTGCATAAGCACGATACCCTAGATCGTTTGGAGAAAGCTTCTAATAGCAAGAGGGCAAGAGTAGGAATTTGAAATGATGTTATTAGTTTTAGCAATGATGATATATCACATGTAATAACTCTCTACTCGAACCCTCTGGTTGTATCAGCACTCGTTTCAGACAGTATCATAAACTATAAATTAAAATGGATATTATTGATAATGGAAGCTCTCAAAATTTGCTCTATATTGACGCTTATTTTAAACTTCGTCTAAAAAGGACCTAATTAAAGAAGACCAAGGGACCTGTATGGATTGGAAACGAGCTAATTCTTGATCAGGGCTCCATTTAGCTTGAAGTCACATTAGGGGCTTATCCCAAGATAGCCTCCAGGATGTTAACGTTCCTCGTGAAGGACCTCCCCTCGGTCTACAATGCTATTTTGGGGCGACCATGCCTAACATCTTTTGGGGTGGTAATGTCATTACCTTGCTTGAAGATGAAGTTTCCAACCCCAATTAGCATCGAAGAGGTCTTGGGTGACTAGATGACTAGTCAAACCTGCTACTTGGCCTAGATCGCTCCAGTGACCATTGGTCAGCCGATCAAAGACCTCGACCTATGGGATGGGGTCATCTTACAATAGGCCCAGGCCAGCGAGTCCACGAACTAAATAAATACACTTGGACCCAAACGAGCCCAAGAAATGTGTGCAGATTGGAAGCTCCTTGACAAGTTCAGTGCGAGATGACTTGATTACCTTTCTCATAAACAACTTCGACATCTTTGTGTGGATGTTTGCATGCATGTATGAGATACCGATCAGAGTAATGGTCCACATGTTGGGTCTAGATCCCTATGGTTAGCTCATTTGGCAAAAGCGAAGGAACCATTCGATCGAGAAACTAATCGCCATTTGCTAGGAGGCAAAAAAGTTGTTTGACGTAGGCTTCATCAGAGAAGTCTAGTATCCAAATTGGTTGTCAAATATCATCTTGGTGAATAAAAGCAATGAGAAGTGACGAATGTATTTGGACTTCACTGACGTGAATAAAGTGTGCCCCAAGGATAGCTTACTACTGCCTATTAATCACATGTTGTTGGATTCCATGTCAGGCCATGAGTTGTTCAGCTTCATGGATTCTTACTAAGGCTACAATTAGATCTAGATGAGTTTGGAGGAAGAGGAGCACATGTCTTTTATGACCAACCAGGGTACCTACTGCTACAAGGTTATACCCTTCAGACTGAAGAATGCTGGTACTACCTACCAGCGACTCATCAATAAGATGTTCAAAACATTGATCAGTCAAAAGATGGAGGTGTATGTAGATGACAAGCTCATCAGGAGTAAGGTAACCAGTGACCATGTTTGCGACATGAGCGAGACCTTCAGAATCCGCTGGGTTCACTAGATGAAGTTGAACCTTGTTAGGTGCGTGTTCGGCATGATGTCTGAAAAATTCTTGGGTTTTATTGTCTCACAGTGAAGGATCGAGGCGAACCCCAAGAAGAAAAAAGATATTCTTGACATGTGTCTACCCCAAATAGTAAATGAGGTCTAGAAGCTTACCAGAAGGATCATGGTCCTCTCTTGGTTCCTAGAAAAGTCCGTATAAAAGTACTTGCTATTTTTCAAAGTCTTAGGAGGAACCAAGTCAACTGACTTCCAATGGATGATTGAGTGTGAGGTAGCTTTTTGAGAGCCTAATGAGTACCTCTCCCGTCCTTCTCTCTTGACTTTGCCTTAGCAAGGGGAAGAGTTGCACTTATACTTGGCAGTTTATAGCATGGCGCTAAGCTCAGTCCTAACCCGGCATAGTCTAGCGTGCAACGACTAGTATATTACATCAGCAAGGTCCTAGCCAATGCTAATAACTGCTACCCACATGTTGAAAGGATGACACTAGTCCTCACGGGCTCCGCTAGAAAGCTACACATGTACTTCTAGGTGCACAAGATTGTCATCCTGATTGACAAATCTCTGAAGGGAACCTTATAAAAGCTAGACACCCCTGAGTGACTCATTAAATGGGCTATCGAGTTAGGTGTGTTTGACGTAGAGTTTCAACCTTGTCCAGCCTTGAAGGGTTAGTCCCTTGTGGACTTCATCGTCGAGATGATGACCATAATTATGAACAACCTAGATCTTGTCAAAGCCGCCTACCAGCTCGGAATTCCATCATGGACCATGCACATTGGCCGGTCTTCAACACAGGCAGGCAGTAGAGTAGGCATGGTTCTACGAACCTCTAATAGGTTAGTGATCAAGTACTCAATCGCCATCGGGTTTTCAACCACCAATAATATCGCCAAGTATGAGGCACTCCTAGCTGAGCTCCGGCTCGCAAAGGAGTGCTTAACTAGGTCACTGATAATTTATAGCGACTCTAAATTAGTCATCAACAAGGTCTAAGGGAGCATCAAAGTGTCAAACACTCAACTCGCGAAGTACTTCACTAAAGAAAAGGGCCTACCCAAGCATTTGAGAAAGTTGAAGTGGTCCACAACCCTAGGGAGGAAAACTGGAAGGCTGACCAGCTGGTCAAGGTAGCGATGATAGGAAACTTGGAACAGTACTCTAGAGACATGAAAAAAGTCCTAGCTACACCAAGCATTAACGGCCTCAATCGCGAGGTGCTGCAAGTGGCTGACGGTGGTGACTAGATGACCCTATACCGAAGGTACTTGACCAAAGGAACCTTGCCGGAGAACCCCAATGAGGTCGAGCGCATGAGAAAGATAGCAAGTTGGTACACCCTTATGGATGGAAGACTATACTGCCGAGGGTACTTGATCCCCTACTTGATGTGCCTCTCATTGGAAGAGGCCAATTACGCACTGGGTGAGGTACATCTCGGCATCTGCAGCTTGTATATAGAGGGCAAGAATCTTGCATTCAAAGTTATGAGGCAAGGATTCTTCTAACCCTCAATGAAGCACGACGCCATGGAGTTCATGAAGAAGTGCGAAAATTGTTAGATCTATGGGGATGTACCTCACTAGTTGTATACGAAATTGTGAGCCTTCCGGTTGCCCAGGCCGTTTGCACAATGGGGGCTTGACATACTTGGACCTTTTCTAATAGCATCCAAATAAAGAAAGTTTGTCATAGTGGGTATTAACTACTTCACTAAGTGGGTGGAAGTATCTCCACTATCACGGATAACTGAATAAAACAAGAGGGAGTTCTTTCGCCAGAGTATCATTTAGTTTGGGTTCATGAGGTTATAGTGACCGACAATGAAATACAATTTATCGGCAAACGATTCACCAAGTACTATGTGAGCATGCTGATAAGGCTAGTTTACACTTCCATTGCCTACCCGCAAACTAATGGACAAGTGAAACTCACAAACTAAATACTGCTACACGGGTTGAAGACAAAGCTGGAGGATGTGGGGGACTCCTAGGCCGATGAGCTGCCATTCGTCCAGTGGTCATACAAGACCACCCCGAGGGAGTCAACCAATGAAACACTTTTCACTCTGTTCTATGACCTTGAGGCGGTTGTTCCGATCGAAGTCGGACCGCCTAGCTTTTGGGTCGAGTGCTTTGACCCAATCCATAATTTTTAGAGGCTCAGGGAGCACCTTGACTTGCTCAAAGAGGCCTGAGACATAGCGTGCCTTCGAATGACAATGTATCAACAACGGGTCACATGATATTATAATAAAAGGGTAAGAGCAAGCCAATTTGAGGTGGGGAACCTCGTCCTACGAAGCATAGAGGCAACCGACAAAATTGCCAATAGGAACAAACTCTCTTCAAACTGAGAGGGACCGTTCCTTGTCTCAGCAATCCTCTAGAATGATGTGTACAAATTACATACCTAGGATGGCAAGTTGGTCCCAAGGACATGGAATGTTGCCCAACTTAAGAGGTACTACTAATAGGCTCCGGCCAAGCCCAGATAAGGTCAACATCATCATCCCTAATGCTTGTAAATGTATTAGGTTTTGATTAATGAAATTATTGTTTATACATGTTTACTTGTTTATGTGAATGCATGCGTGTTTGTCATCTCATAAAATCAAGTGACCTAAACTGCCTCTAAGTTAGGTAGGATTCGTCCTCGCTTGCTTTGCGATAAACTGGTGATCCAAAAACCTTAGCCCTTAGCCAAGCGACCCACTTGAGGTCAAATTTAAACCTCGATTCAAGTAACTGAGTGCCCTATATGAGGCTGAAAATCCAGGCCTAGGGGCTCCTGGAGCTCCCAATCTAACAACCACTAAAACCTTAGGGGCTTCTACAGTAGGAGTGTAATGAGCTCCCTTCGACGTAGAGAGTGCCTTTAGTCAATGATGGTCGATGGATTAGGACCAGATGTTCTTAAGCTACGACGCCCTTTGATAGGACTAAGCCCAAATACGGAAATGTGCAGGAGATGGGCTATGGCTTTGTTAGGGTTTGGATGCTGCAACCATGAAACCCAGCTATCCCTAGCGAGGCTCATCCTTGGGTCTTGCAATGACGTTTTACTTACATGACAAAGCACCCCACAGAATCAAGGTGTTTTGATGTTCCCCCAAGGGAACCAGTACAGCCGGGAAAATGCGCCCAAGACATGCTCGACGATGATAGCGACAAAACTGAGCTAGCCAAACAAAGGAAAGAAATTCCGTATGGAAATGCAAGCAATCAGCCACAAAGGTCACCACGATTAGGTTGATTTTATTATAATATTCCAACTGTATAATGTGGGCCATTGGCCAAAACAATAAGAAAAACAACAACAAAAAAAAAGAAGAAGAAAAGAGGAGCCTAGCGATCTGGAGAAGAGTGGATTGGTGACGGAAGGCCACTCAGTTGGGATGACAAAGGTTCGGCCATCCCTTCAGTAGGGGGTAGTAGATCCAACTTTTGGTTGGCACTAGCATTCATTGGATGAAGAAGGGAGACAGGAAAGTCAGGGGCAACCAGCTACACCACTCTACAGCTGAGATTGTTGCCATCCCAATATTTTTCCTCCCGTGCCTTGCAGATCCCCTTCACTGGAATAGAGGTCCTCAATTGTCCCTCAAGCTGGAGGCAATGTCCTCAAAGAAGGAAGTAACAATCCTAAAACTTGCGGAGTGACTCTTCATGGGAAGTGATCTTTGCCCTAGCCTCGCGTAGCTCGTGCTTGAGGACTTTAATCCGTTCCTCACCCGACCTCGCTCACTCAGCCACAACTCTTTGCTCCCTCACACTGACGTGCATCCAGCAAGATTTCCAATGGCCGCCAAAAGCTAGAACCCTTTCCTATACCTGCTGGCAGAAAGCATGTTAGGTGAATCAAGACGAAAGCGGAGAAAGGGCAGAGAGATTCTAAGAGAGAATCTCAACAAAGTAAAGCTCCTCTAGGGCTAGACAGCTTGGGACAGCCT
>JAOVVI020010152.1:0-13217 GCA_028571085.2 Nepenthes alata
AAAGTCACTTATTCATCTTATTTTAATAAGTGTAACCTATGTATTCATGGCTATCTATATTTTCTACCCTTGTTCTTTAATGTAACTCCATATATCTATCTATTCTTATCTTTACAATACTTAATTATTGTATATGCTATCTAATCAGCTAATTGATACGACTTTAGATTTGGACTGAAAGATGGTCCGAAGCAATCACTCAAGTAGTCCCTGGCAGGTTGACTGAAGGAGATATCTTTTTCGTTTCAATTTATATTGATCCTGTATACTATAATTAAAAAAATAAGAGATTAAAAAATTAACATGATTCACTCTTTGATATATTTTTTAATACTAAAATCAATAATATTTTTTAAAATATAAAAAGATGCAAGAGAGATATACTTAGGCGATAATATTATTTGTGTCGAAAGTTACATTCGAAGTGAAGCGGCTTTAGATTTGATGGGGCACTCACTGGGAGTGGTTTCAGAGAGAAGAATAATTTAAGATCTCTTTTTTGAGATAAAAAAAAGTTATCACTAATATTTTGATTTTATAAAATATAATGAGTTTGAGAATTATCTTACCAATTTTTAATTTCAATTTTTAGAAACATATTACCACCACCAAATATACGTGATATATATATCTCATATATTTATTAACGACCATGTAATAATCTCATATATGTTACATCATTTTCTATGCAGCCTACTTTTTAAACTATAGATCTCCATTAATGAAACCTATTATTTTTAAGAATATATTAATTATCAATTTTAATTTATAAATCATTTTATCTAAAACTGGTGAAATCATATTTAATTAAATTTATTTTCCTTTCATTTTAAACCCTTTTAACTTTTGATACTTTAGTCTAATAATAATTCAACTTATTCACGAAAACCTTAAATTAGCATATACCTAAATAGTGCTAATTTTATTTCTATATTTTCTTTGATTTCTATCTATAATAATAAATAATAATATCAACTGCAACAATATATGCCCATAAGCCTCATCTTACACATCTTATATAAGTTTATTCATAATTAACATAAACATGTAATTACTCAGAATATAAGGGAGAATAGAAAAAAAAATTTCAGAGATTTTCCATTTGTCTGTAAATAATCCAACATTGATTCATACTTGATAATATCTTCACCACCAGGTCAAGCCTCATCTGACCCAGGCCAGCCTAGTTGGCTATGGTCAATCTGGGGTTGGCTGGCCAGGGCTAGGGCAGGACTGACCTAGACAGTGATATCGATACTGGTGGGTTGGCATAGCAATCGATTAAGGTTTGGATTCAGATGAACAACTGAATGAGGAGTTCAAATAAACTAAGTGCTCGCATGGATGAACAAAGAATTCAGATGAATAACCATTCGAATGAATAAAAAGTTCTTCGAACAAAGAGTATACAGGAATGACATAATTTAATCAGCTAGGCCCAAACATTCCAGCTTAGACAACTTGCTATGATCACAAACCTATGATCATTTTACAAGTATTGTAGCAAAACCATAAAAAAATTAACTAAACAGGGGCCAGAAAGGTGATCGATTGAGAATGTGGTTGGCCTCTAAGAATGTGCCTAAGAGGTGTGCCAGTATGGGACACACAACTGGGGCAGCGTTGATGCCAACGAGCCAAGACCAAAGGAGGTGCCGACTTGGTGACTATAATGACCTAAGGTGTTGGCATGAGAATATGGCCTAAGAATACATTTATCATGAAGGCACAGACCTAAAAAACCACATTCAATTAAAACTTGTTACAAATCTAGGTGTGCACACACGAAAGCAGTCAACCAGTTCAAATGTCTTTGTAACAGGAAGAGAATGCCCAGGAGTAAGGCAAGTGAAAAAAAAAACAGAGGGAGAGAGACATTAATATATACATACATGTAAAACATTTTTTCTAAATAATTTAATAGTAATACAAGATAGTTGCCTGCAATATAAAGATGACCTATCACTAGAAACACCCACTAGAGATAGTTCACATCTCCTCCTTAGCAAATGGCCAAACTTCGCCACTCTACTAATTTCGGCTCAACAAGTGGAGGGCATACCAACTTGCAATGGATGGACTTCCTGATAAAATTTCTAAACCCCTTACTCAAGCTTCATTTTATTTGAGGTATGCTGAAAACCAATTTCATAGTATGGATCATTACCTAAGTACCCGGACAACATAATTTTAAATTTCCGTTATCCAAATTGAGCACACTAGAGGAAGAAAAGCGTCCAATAATAATCTATAGGCAGCTCACCAGGTGAAGTAACTCAGCAAATAAAATATTACACTTTCTTATGGTACAATTTTCTTAAATATTAGACTTTCTCTTATCCTTTAAATAGTTAAGATCTGAAACTATGACGATACAATAAAATATTATCAAAATTTCTATGTTCCACCACTTTTAAAATGATAGCAATGGTTTGGAGAAAAAGGATTTTTGATATTTAGGAAGACCATAAAAGAATCTAATAATCAAAGTTATCCTAAGGCGCAACCAAAAAACTATAATTGACATCGGCAAACATTATAATTAAAAAAATGAAAATCATCAAACACCTTATGATCAACATTATTATCCTGTATCTTCTTCCCCAGCAGTTCCTTCCAGTTTCTCAACTGCAGAAATGCTAGATGACAGCCTGCAAATTCTGCAAATTTCCCAACAAAAACAGGGAAGCAAAGAAAAAAAGCCTCCACGGAAACTGCCGTTCCAGAAGAGAAGGAACTGCCAAAACAAAGAACCAATAGAATACGAGAATGCAAATTGCAGTATCACCGTCCGTGCTAGGGGGAACGGCTAGTCCCCCCATTTTAGAATTATTTCATACTTTTGGTGGTAAGAATTTCTTCAGCTAATATTGTAAGATGGGTTCTACACATTTTAATGTGTTATAATAAAACTCACGAAGTAAAGAATTTATTTTTTAAAAAAAAAAAGAGATTATCATAATGGAACTCACATAGGGCTCTAGAAATGAAACACGGGTAAACACTTACCATGACAACTCTGATCGTCCGTGAACAGACTAAGCACTCTCTCATGAAGAAGAATCATCAATCCCAGTGTCCAAGAGGCATAGTTGCAACATGAGTACATTAAAAATCCAGCTTAGAGAAATAACAGAATGCTACCGTGGAGTGAAATGGTAGAGAGAAGCAAGAGTTACCAACATACCAGCCCAACTGCCACACAAGATGTTGGAACCTCACAAACTTGAGGACTTGGAGCTGTAGCTATTATTAACTAGGAGCCAAAAAATGACTATATAAATATAAAATCTAATCAAAAGGTGAAAACATATTAATGGTAAAACTAAATTGCTGCATTCAATGAGGAAATCCTGCCAATCACAACATTCTTTTTCCAAACATCACAAATACATCCTGAAAAGGTCATCCTCATCGCAAGGGAACAGCCCCTTTACCCTCCTCCATGAAGAAAAGTCCCACAGCAACACAATCCCATGATTGCAGTGAAAGTTCGTAAAGAAAACAAGGTTAAGAAGGCCAATATAACTGCAGGGTTACATTTCCCCACTGGAAACACTTCTTGCCAAAATGGAAAATTTGAAGTGGAGAGAGGCCCTATGCACAATATTGTTAAAGGCACATCAACCAAAAAATCTTAAACTCATAATTAAACTAGCAATAAAAGAATAGAAATCATCTTCATTTACAAACTCCCAACAAAATAACCCCATATGCAGCTAGCTTGGCATACAGAGTTCACATTAATTCTCGATTCAGTGTAATTTGTAGCCTTATTTATTCAATAACTTCAAACACAGAACCCATGCCAAAGTATTATCGTTAAATACAAGTTCATTTTTGCGCAATCTCTATCCATTCTCTGATTAACCATTCATTATTTTCATCAATTCCATTTTTATAAATACTTGGTATTAAAAGTAATAGAATCATAAAAATCATCTTCATTTACAAACTCGAACAGAATAAGCCGGAAGCTTTGTCATATAGGACTCACATTAATTCTCAATTTAGTGTAATTTGTAACTTCATTTATTTAATTACTTTAACTACAGAACTCCAACTGAAAGAATTATCCTTAAACACACATTAGTTTTCTATGTCACAATATCCATCCATTTTATAATCAATCACCACATGAAAGTGTAGTTACAATACTTGCAAGACTAATATGGAATCAGTTAAATACCTGAAGGCGTGAAATTTTCTCTGTTAGGCATGAGAGACTAAGAAAATCATCCCAGTTCGCCTAATACCAGTGATCTCTTGCAAAACAATAAACGCACATAACATATTAAAAGAAGCACAGAAGAAAAATAAAGGATGGAAAATCATGCTACTCCGGTATAATTGAGAAAAACAATGATCCGTCAACTTGGAAAGTATTTACATCAGAAGGAGCAATGAGCGGAGGGGAAAATGAAAAATAAGAATTGTAGAATTGCCAATTGTTATGCACAACCTTGCATGTTCCATGTTCATGCAGGTTCTTCATCAACAAATCATTTGGGTATTCTATGCAGCTACATGGAAACAGCAACTGGATACACTTCTCAAGTAATCATGGCAAAGTGCATCCATGATTCCACCACATCAGCATCTCAGTCAAATTTGTTCATCATCTGTGGAAGCACAAGAGAGAATGATAGTAACAGAACAAATGGCAAGAACACACAATGCATTGTCCATCACTACACCCTTGCAGATATATAACCACAGCGTTGCAGTCCTTTCTTTGTGCTCCTCCAAAGCATCCTGGCTCTTTAGCACTATTCCCAAATGCCAAGTAATCAGTTAAACAATAGTTTTTAGAATCGAGATAGTCAGGGTGATTTGCTGTAAAATGTTTCTATAATATCCTGCCACATCTTGAAACCTTGCCATGCTACCTCTTTTGGGAATGCAGCGCGGGAAAAGTCGGCATGAAGTCTTTACATTTGGGAAGAGGGACCTCATGGAACCACCCATGGTTGAGAGCATCTTCTGCAGTAATCCGCTGGATAAAGAAAGCAACAATAAGTATAACAAGGAAAGAAACATCATAGTCACTCTCTTAAAACTCATAACACAAAGACCAAAAAATGAACATACCTTCTCAGGGTCATATGTCAACAGCTGGCTTAACAAGTCCAAACCCAGATCAGAAAGAACTGGAGAACCTGTAAAAGATGTGCGAGGAAACTTCTTGTGCAACACATTATACCTGAAATGTGTAGCGTCACCCAACACAGTAAGGAAATATTGCACTTATAAAAGGATAATGAAAGTAAATAAGTATTTGTTATGTCAGATTGCAATCAGAGACTTACGGGTGCTGCACTATGTTGATCTTCACCCCAGGCAATTGCGAATACCCTGGCCAAATTCTCTCAGTTGGAGTGCCAAGGGTTTTGAAAATCTGCAAGCATTACATCAGCTATAAATTAATAAGACAACCAAAGAACAAAACTAATCCAACAACACACATGAGACAAAAATTACCTTGTCAAGCTGGTCAAACTCAGTTTTCCCATCAAATAATGGTTTGTTGGATAATAGTTCAGCCATTATGCAGCCTACTGACCACATGTCAACTGCGGTTGAGTACTCTTTAGCACCAAGCAGGAGTTCAGGTGCCCTGGCAATCAAATAAAACCAAACCACCTGAGATTCACAAAACTAAAGTCAAGGAATAAAAAGATCAAAACGATAATAGGAGGACGCTTCATCAATGAGCAAATAGGGATAGTAAATAAGGATAGTATATGCAAGTCACCTGTACCAAAGGGTGACCACCCAGGGGGTATATGGCTTCAATGGGCTACCATACTGGCGAGACATTCCAAAATCACAGATTTTAAGCTCACCCTTGTTATTCAGGAGAAGATTTGATGTCTTTAAATCTCTATGAAGCACCCAATGATCATGAAGATATTTGACACCCTCCAGAAGTTGTAGCATCAAGCACTTCACTTCACTTTGACTAAAAGGTTGGTTCCTCAACTGAATGAGCCCCTTCAGGTCATGTTCCATGTATTCCATAACCATAAAAACATTATCAAAGCCAGCATTACCATCATCAACCACCACTTCCTTAACATTAACAATTGAAGGGTGATTAAAGGACAAAAGAATATTAATTTCCCTCAAATAATACAAAGGAAATCCTTCTCGTTCTACACCCATCTTAAGCTTTTTCAATGCCACCAGCTCCCCTGTCTTCTTGTCTCTCGCTCTATATACTACCCCATAACTTCCCTCATTTATTTTGCCAAGTTTCTCATAATCGGACACACATCTACATTCCTGAAGCATGTCACTGCTCCCACATTCAGCGAGTCTGGCCTCTACAACATGCTCAGACTCAAAATCTGATTCACTAGCATCAAGACCCTCACTGACATCTGTTTCATCAACCTCCATGGCTTCATTATTGTCCGACTCACTTCCCAAGCATTCATCTCCGTCATATAATGATGATCTAGCTCTGCACACATCTGAGCCTTCTCTTTGGATAACCCCACTCTCAGGACTTTCTGTTTTCTTTCTTTTTTCCTCCATCCTAAGCACATCTCTATCCCCATCTCTGTGATTATTATCCAACAAATCATCATCATATGCCCATCGAGATGTTGAAATGTTTGGTGCGTGGCTGAAGTCCTCTTCATCCAACTGCCCTGGTTCTCGTTCATCATTCATGCACATCTCCTGGGTCAATGAAAAATGCACAGGAGACTCATCGGCTGCACACGACAGTGCAAGTTTGTTCACTGAACGGGGTGAACTGATAGAAATTTCAGCAACCATTGCATTGTTCTTGGATGAAAGAGCAAAATTGTGTTCCTCCATATGCAATATAACGGGAGAGAATTTCCTCTTCTTCTCAGAAGGCAACATATCACCTGAATCAACATCAACAGCTTCAGCAGCCCTGATCTGCAATTCATGGTTAAGTCCATTACCAGACAGTCTTCCATCCAAAAGCAGCCCCCTCTTTGTCTTCCTATACACATGTCCGTATTCATAGCCACGCCCATCCCTCTTCTTCTCATAATTCCTTATCCATGTATCATTTCCTCCACTGAAACCCCGATCTCCCCTCAACCCAACATAATACCTTCCATATTCAGAGGCATCAGACACTTGATTTGGTAGATGATAAAATTCCCCCCTCCTTGACACATGAACTTTGCCTGCCGCCATGAATAACAACAACAAACACAACCACAGCGAAAAATATCCTCAATCGACAAATCAAGTAATAAATCTCGAAAACAGATCCTAGAAAAAATGATAAACCACAACTACAGCAACCGTAACCCTGTTTTCCCAAAAATCAATTTGTTTTTCTTGCCCCCTCGGATGCAGCCTTAATTAGATTTCCGAACAAACAGCAAGAAATATAAAGTTCCCCGCTCAAACATCCAGACTCACAACGAATACCCGGTAATCATGAAAAAATTTCAGATTAAACGAAGAATCAAACGGAAATTGAAAAGCAAACCCTAGATCTTCAACGACAGATTCACTGATTGCATTATTCGACACAATTTGCAGATCTTACCCAACGGAGAACGAATGGAGGCGAGCTAATAAGAGCTTCGAATGTCAATTTCGAGACTACCCTTACACGCCGCTCGGGAACTCTGGATATTCTTCAAAGCGCGCTAAGTCATCAATCTTTATTTGAAAACCCTAGTTCCTCGATGTCGTAAGTCGGAGCCAGGAAATTTCAAAAGATATTTTATTTATTTATTTATTTATTGTAATTCGCTACGCGTCGTCTATATTTCTAAATAATTTAACGGTCCACTTATCAGATTAAAAATAAAAATAAACACATGTAAATTATTGCTGCTTTAGTTTTTTTTAATAATATAAAATTTAATTATTATAAAAAATTATAAAAAATAATTTTTATATATTTTTATATTTTTTAATTTTAAAATATGGGCAAATCTCCTCTAATCCAACGGCTATGCGGGCAACAGAGGCATTCTATTGCGCATGGCGATGAGCGCCACATAATCAATCTACTTTTGGCTGTTTGGTTTGAAATTTTATTTTTTATTTTTAAATTTTTAATAATCGTCCCCCCAATAGTAAGCTTTGGTCAAATTCAGGTGTATATTACGATTCAATAGGTGATATATTATGAATTAAATTTACAAAGATGAATTTAATTATAATATCTTCAATTTTTATTATTAAATGTGTTAAGGTGAAGATTGATTTTGAAGTTTATTACTAACAAACATAATATATAAAGCATCTTTAAATGACCTAAAAATATTTTTTATTAAGTAGTATTGGGATTGTATGTGCCTTGAGCTTGAAAAAATTGACGACTAAATCAGGGCACATGTAAGGATCAGTTTCCTAAGATTTAGTATCTCATGACCTTAATAAAAAAATCAACATAGGTAGTAAGACAGCCGGTTAAAAATTATTGACCGATCGGATTAAATTGTTGACCGAACTAGATAAGTTGACTGATTTAAAGGATGGTTGCCCGTATTAGAAAGAATATCGGTTAATATAGTTGACCAGATTAGAATGCCGACTGGACTAGATTGTCGATCGGTAAAGATAGATAACCGGAGTAGAAAAACGACGAAAATAAAATGTTGACCGGTTAAAAGAGTTGACCGAAATTAGAATAGTTGGCCATAACTATGGAGATAACCAAAATGACCATGAAACCACGATCTATAAATGAATAGTAATATTCGATGTCGTTTGAAAAATTAGAAAGAGACCGAGGTTATTTGAAAGAGACTGAGGACTCAGATAGTAAGAACGAGAGATAATGAGACGTTTAATAGAGTCAGTTCAGACCCGTACATTACTCCCACCTGCTCTGTTAACTTTCTAGAAAGGGGAGACTAAGTGAGAAAAAAGTACCAAATAGGTGACCTACCCTCACTTGTTTTACTTACCCTATTGTCTATAAAAATTAAATTTTGGGATTAGGAAAGAGTGTGTGGAAAATTTGAGAGAAGCACGAAGGAGAAGGAAAGGAAGAATTTCATGCCAGATTTAAGTAAGGGAATTGGTAGATTGTGATCAGAGAAGTGTACCCTATACTTCGTCTTTGGCTGTTACTAATTCTTGTCCAAAATTTTTGGATATTATTGTTCTAATACTCTTCTTCGCTATATTTCTATGTAATACATGTCATGATACTTATTTTCTCATATTTTATGAAAAAATTTCATATTCAGTACATGTGTTATACTTTACATATGGGATTTTGTTCCACGGTTCGTGATTGAATATTATTAGATTTCCTTCTGTTTATTGAGTTTGGTATTGCAGTAAGATTTAGTAAAGTTTAAACCATTGTGTACGAAAGAGTTATCTTACATGCTTAATTACTGTCAATAATATCAATTTGCTTATTTAAAGATCTCATCCGTTTGTATATTTGTTCGCCATTTATAAATGTAAGTTTGCTCTTTAAAGTGGCGTTTGGTCAGAGGGAATAAAAATTTTAATTCTTCATTATTCTTAGAGGAATAAATATTTCTTCATTTAATTACAATTTAATCAAAAATAAATATTCTCTTAGAAATATTTATTCTCATATATATAAAAATAATAATAATAATAATTATTATTATTATTATTATTATTATTACTGATGCAACTCAAGATTCAAGATCTAAAGAAAGTCATTCAATGTTGAGACCATGAAAGAATAAATCAAGTATTAAATTATAGAAGTTTTGAATTTAGGCATCACAATGTTTCTGATCATATTATTTTTTCAAGATCGAAAAAACCTCCCACTTAAAAGGAAAATCCTTTCTTTTTATAAGTCTTTTCTTCTCCTAACTTCCTGATTTGATCATTCAGGTAACGTCCGTTAACTTCGATCTGTTGTATTCATCTTTATCCATTTTGGTCAGTTTGACCAGTTACTGCCGGTTCGGTCCGTTGCACAACCGTTCTCTATGAACAGTTTTCTTCACGTGTTAATAGTAATAACTCCAAACCCAATGGGCTTCTTTTAATGGGCCATTAAAATTAATCCATATACGGTTGTACCCATCACTAGTCCCCCATGTCGGCAGGTTAGAATTCTCAACCTGGTGATATGTCTTTTCTGATAGGGCCACCCGAGTATTTCCTTCTAATATTTTGCTGATCCGAATCTAAATCTGTCATCAACCAGCTGTACTCCTAGATCGGCTTTTTAATTTTTTACCGATCTGGATTGCAATCAACTTTCCATCAGCTTGTACTTGAAATTGACTTTTCAATTTTTGCCGATCTGGATTGAAATCGGCTTTCAGTCAGCTTGCACTTGAAACCGACTTTTTAAATTTTCGCCGATCTGGATTGAAATCGGCTTTCAACCTGCTTGAGTTTAAAACAGGCTTTTTAAATTTTGCCGATCTGGATCGAGATCGGCTTTCAACCAACTTGTATTTGAAACCGGCTTTTCAATATTTTGCCGATCTGGATCGAGATCGGTTTTCAACAAACTTGCATTTGAAACAGGCTTTTCAACATTTTACCGATCTGGATTGAAATAGGCTTTCAGCCAGCTTGCGCTTGAAACCGGCTTTTTAAAATTTTGCCGATCTCGATTGAAATCGGCTTTTAACCAATTTGAAACCGGCTTTTCAATATTTTGCCGATCTGGATTGAAATCGGCTTTCAGCCAGCTTGCGCTTGAAACCGACTTTTCAAACTTTTGCCGATCTGGATTGAAATCGGCTTTCAACCAATTTGAAACCGGCTTTTCAATATTTTGCCGATCTGGATTGAAATCGGTTTTCAGCCAGCTTGCGCTTGAAACCGAGTTTTCAAATTTTTGCCGATCTGGATCGAGATCGGCTTTCAACCAGCTTGCATTTAAAAAATCATCCAAAAACTTTTAAGTAACTCCTCGAAGGATGGGGCAACCATTAATTATATTCCAGTGAGCGAACTAATATGGCTTTGACACGTGTGCATCGTCATGACAAGGGTGTCAGTTAGCCGCCAATCATAATGGTTTGAAAATACTTCCACAATTTGAAATACTGCCACAAATTGAAATTCGCCACAAGGTTTTTCTCTTCCTTTGCCATTTCAATTTTCTTATCTACAACTTCCTCATTCGTAATTTCCTCATGGCTCCTCGCATTCAAGTTCTTCATGTTCAGTCTCTTAAATTGGTTCTCTCGTCTGCTAATATCGATTCAATTTATACAAAGTTCAAGATTACCAAAGACATACCCTTCTTGGTTCCCTCTGAAGACGATAGGGCTTGCACTCCTCCTGATGGCTACATTTTAATTTACAAAGCCCATTTGAATAGTGGTTTACGCATTCCTCTCGCATTGGAATTGCGTCAGATTTTTGTGGAATTAGGAGTCCCCATCGCCAGGTTTCATGCTAATGCTGTCAGGTATCTCTGTAATCTTTGTATTTTCTTTCGGCTTCGAGGGCTTACTCTAAATATCACAACGGTGAAGGTGCTTTTCAAATTTAGTCAATCTGGGGACTGGATTTCTTTGACACCCCGCGAGTTGAACATTGGTGGTGTAATTCATGAATCGGTTAAAAATTGGAAAGATAGGTTTTTCTTTTTGAAGGCTAGCTTTGATATGAATTTCTCCAGTGGTTGGGGTAACGTTCCGTCATCTTTTTCGGGTAAACTTGAAGATGACGAGGAAAAATCAGTCCGACAATTCACTGATTTAATTAGAGATAACATCAATTCGTTTTCTGACAAAGAACGCCTCCTGTCGCCTGAGATTTTAACGTTGGCTAAATGGGAGCCTTTATTGGCGATTCCGGCAACGAGTAGCTATACTCCCAAACGTAAAAGGAAAATTCATCACTTTAAGTCTAAGGGTTCAACCTCCCGACGTTGAATGATTCAGTCCAGTCCAACAATTTCTTCTATCGATTCTGGCATTCCAATATCAGAGAGGATGGTTGATATGAAAAAATTGACAGAAAAAATTATTTTACCTTCCAATGTTTCCGCGCCCATAGCGCAAGGGGTTGAGGAAGTGACCGAACCAACTTTCAATGTTTAGATGCCGGATATGAATACTGGGTCTGAGGCGGCCATATTTGGTGGTCTACCTCCTCTTTTTGAAATTTGTAACGAGCCTAGAATTGAAGAAGCTTCAAATATTTTAACGATGAGTGGTTCTTCTCAATCAGCCCATATTCAAGATCAGACTCAAGGAATTGTCACTGCTTATGAGGTTCATTCTTAGGATTTCCTTATTCCTTATGTGAATCTGGACGAAATCCAAACGTCTGTCGTCGATCCATCCTGTCCTGAAAAGGAGACCCGTTTTCCTGAGGCACCAGTGTCCAACCCGACTAGAATTCAAGATAGAGTTCGTCCAGAATGGATGAATACTCCTGCTTCTTCTTCGCATCCTAGTCCTGGAAGCCATCCTGATTGTCCAAATACACCTGCTTCAAGGATGTCTCTGCACGAAATCTCTTTGAGAGCTCGTTTGATCCAGGTTAGTTTTGCGTAATGTTAAGGTATATAGATTTGGTTTAATTTCGTCAATTCGAACTGATAAAAAAAAATTTAGAATGAAAAACTGAATGAAATTATGAAGATTGTGATTCATCAACGGAGGCTTTGGATTTGACAACTTCAACGAGAAGTTTGAATCTTGTCCCAGAATCGGGTGGATTCAACAATCTTGGAAGAGATGAAGAATAAGATGGAAACTGCTATTGCTGAGGCTCAGCAATACAAGGACAAGAATATCGTCCTTGAATCTGATTTGCAAAAAACGAGAGATGAGCTTCAATCTATAAATTTTAATTTGTCTCAATCCCAAAGAGAATTAGGATTGGCCCAACAAGAGTTAGCTTATTTGAATTCTGAACTGCTGACTAGACTCAGACCAGAAGAAGTTGGGTCGGCTTTGAGTGCCAGATTTCAGGAAGGCATTCGTTTATGCCAGAAGATAGCTTTATTGGTCGATCCTTAATTTTTGATCAATTTTTTTGACCAAAGAAACACGGGTGTACATCGCCGATCTGATTTGAAGAATTTTTTTGATAGAGGAGAATCCTCATCACTCCCACCTGGGAGTTCTTCTATGTAGACATATATTTTGAGTGATCATAATTTGAATTTTGTATAAACTTTTAATCATCGTTTTTGATTACTCGATGCTTTTTTGACCATAGTGGACTGAATGTGTTCATCCTTTCATAAAGAAATCGCCACACATATGTTGAATAACCCACTAAGGTTTAGT
>JAOVVI020010154.1:0-13216 GCA_028571085.2 Nepenthes alata
TGAAGCTAAAATGATAAGAATTTGAGACAAAAATTTGAAAAGTAGTAGAGGAGAAGGTGCTGAAAAAATAGAGGAAGAAGAAGAAGAAAATAATTAATGAATTTAGGTAAGTAATATTTTAATCTTCTTGTATTTTACGACCCTATACTTTTTTAATATCTTAAATGATTATTCATTTGTGTCAAATCTTTTTTATACGGTCTAATTTGAGAAAAATTTAAAAATGGTGCAAAAATAGGGGTTAAAGAGAAATTGGTGAAGTGGGACGATTTGTAATACTTTATATAGAAAAATTCTATAATGAAAAATAAAGAAGAATATTGACAGGATTAATGTGAGTTTTGGAGTATAGGACTGCTGTCACAGACATGCTAAATTGCGGCGTCATGATCCGAATGTTTTACAATTGTATAGTCCGGGTCGTGACATTTAACTATCGGTTACTCAAGGATTTTAATATGAAAGTAGAAACTAATATTAAAAAAAAAAAAAACAATACCTTCACAAATTTGTGCTCTTATTGGACCCCTGTCCTCGAAATATCCTGGATTCAAGTCAGTTTGTGCACCTGAGAGGGAACACAGGAGCCTACTGTGTAAATTTTTTTAATTCAGATAACAGTACAGAAGCGACGGCAAATGTTTTTGACAACATTATAGTAAAATATGATGAATTTAGCAAGATCTAACGCACCATCTCTCTCACTTCTCAAATATTGAATGAAGATTTCCATCTCCCAACATCATACCCGATTACCTGTTGCTGTTCGGAGCAAATACGGCGCTGTCAATTTCAGAGATCTTCAAACACTAAATCTACCAACTGTAAGTGTAAATTACTCAACGGGCTTTGCTTTGCTGCTTCTCTTCTTGTGCCCGAACACCGCAGGTAGGTAATGTTCACAAAGACAAAAAGGATCCGTGGATACAAGAAGCTCTGACCATCTCTATGTTTAGTAAAAGCCCTGAAATCTGGAAGCCTACTTATCAGAAACTCAAAGCATCTTGTTGATTACCTCGCCTCAGCCTCAATCCCTCATCACCTTCCCGATCATGCCTGATTAGATGATTTTGCTGCAAACTAGAAGTTTGTGATTCTTCCACAGCTTGCTGCTGCTCATCGGCCGCCACGTCCTCCCTAAAATTGTGGAGCTTCCGGCCAATCAAATAATGGTCATCACGGATGGAATTGTGGAGGTCGGTGAGCCAAGCGTGAAACCGCTTTGTGCAGAAACACAAGAGGCTTAAGCAGAGGCAGCCCAGCCAAGCAAACCGAAAGACAGCTGAGTTTACGACTAATGGATACCCTAAAGCTGGAAACAGTCCTTTCGCTAAAACGTAAGGAACGCAGAGAGCTGTTAGGAGTTTCGTTAAAATCGGCAACACTATTTCCTGCAACACCCAAAGACCCTGCAGCCTGGAGAAACCGTCTTCCCTCACCCTCTCAAATTTCACTCTCCAACTCTCGTCCGCCAGGGGCATCATGTGGTCCAACATAACCTGATCAGAGCAGAAACAAAAATAAAATCCAATTTAAAATATAGGTCAATCCCGCAACCAGAGAAGGACCTGAACAGAAAATTATATACAGCCCCAAGATGTTGACACCATAAATTATACTACTATATTCAAGCACCTTAACAAATAGACTGACATTAGGGGGACACCCATAAGACACCTTGGAAAACATATTGTTCTATCCATCCAAACTAACCGGGCACATAAAAATAAAGGGATGCATCAGCATCACATAATTTGAGAGTGTTTCCCAAATATTTCTCTATCAAATGTCCGAGAATATCAAGATACCATCAGCAAAGCCGAGAGAGTTGTGGGGAGGGGAGCAACATAGATGATAGGCCACTCACCAGCCTTGTCCATATCTTGAGAAAAATGAGCCCTAGTGCCCAGTCCTGATAGAGGAGGAAAACCGGGCTCTCATCAATCGGAACCCGCATCGGCACAATCACTAAAAGCTCAAACAGCAGTCCTATCAAGACAGGGATGACGACGATCTGGAACATCACAGTAACTCGTGTAAGAGATTTTCTTTTCCTTCTAATTTCCATTCATGGTCTATAAGGGACTCTTAAGAGTCCTCCGACTTTAGAGTCTTTCCATATTCTCAATGGAGAAGATTTCATTTCGATAACTTGGACAATTAGGATTGTAAGATAGATTCAATACATTATAATCCAAAATAAAAACCTCACTGTTGGGAGTATGATGGGGGATAAGAATGGAAAGACCCTCCTAGGAGTCATCTATCATGTGATGCACCTAGCAGTGCAGGTAGACACAGCAATAATGAGAACCCAGAAAAAGGAGGTGGGCAGATTCGTACCCATATTGAGAGCAGGGCTGAACTCTTGATAACAATGCCACCCAACTTCCATAATTGACTTAACAAGACTGCTGCTCTCCCTGTTTTGACATGTTCAATTATGTACTGGGCCCCAGCAATAGCAGCCCAGACAGCATAGCTTCCAATGAAGAAAGCATACAAATCTGTTCACAGAAATAAAAGAGTCTAAAATCATCCATCTGAGAACAGTGAAAAAAAGGGCCACACAGTCAGTTAGGCAGGAAATTACCATTGCACTTCATGCCATGTGTTATAGGGAGAAGAGGGATGGCGTTGAAGATGGTCCGTCCAAGTGCTACAGGTACAACTATCAATGCAGAATTGAAGACAAGCAAAGTCATCCAAGCCATCACCAGCAACAACACAATACGTACTGCAAAGCTGTACTTTCTGAAAGACAAGTGTTGAAATTCTTAGTGATAATACTGGCAAGTTGGCATAAAAACATTCTAGCTCATCATAACTCAACAACATCAATTCACCGAATAGTTCATAACATCATGAAAGGGAATATCACTGTCATTTTAGATAATACAGCACATATAGCATGGGCAAAATGATCGTCAATCAACAGACTTATTGATTGCAGAACAAGAGTGCTTCCAGAGAAACTAATTAAGCACTAGAGCAAATTTCAATACAACAGTTGCCGCAGTTTAATATTTACTGGCAATTGTGTGAAAACTTGATAGCTCTTGAGCAAGTGATTAGATAATGGTCCAAAAGCCGCAGAACACAGTCCCACCTGACTCATGCCACTATAACTTTTTCAACTATTTGGCATAATTTCCATCTCAAAGCATGCACCAAGGAACAGAAACATACTTTTAAGTCACATATGATTCACAACTCCTATTACATTATCACAAGTTTGGAGTATATGCTGTGCAATCAAAATAACAGCTCCCTAATTGGTAGTGGCATATAGTCATATAAAACCAAAAGCTATGAAATCATATGTTTAAGAATAGAGAGCTCTTCCAATAGAAATGAAATCCACGAGGCACTTTATTTTTAGGGATAGTGTTGCATATATCCAGTTCCTCACACAACATGTGATGAGGACCTGCGAGCCTTTATAAAAATGCCATTACAGTAAAAAAAATTCCCTTCATGCCAAAAAAATCTCATTTATCATTTTTGGTTCATCTCTAAATGGCTATTCAATTTCCCAGCATATATGCGTTCTTTCCCAAATTACCCTTTCATTTCAAAGGAGCAAATCATATTCTTTTAATGCCCTCTATCACCCTTCTTTAAATCACAAAGTTTCATTGTCCCTACCCTGGGCCAAATAGAAATAAAAAGTTAAAAAAGAATTTTTGCGTCACTCTTCACAAGAATATGCTTCAGGGTAATTTTGCATAGGTAAACATAAAACAGCATATAGAGGCAATTAATCTCTTATTAAAATCACGTTGTTTCTCAGTGGCACACTTAACAGTCAAATCCCTCCGTATCTCTAAAGAATCCGAGTAATAATTTATTAGACATGGCCGCATATACACTATACTCCATTAATTACTTTGATACGTATGCATATAGCAGTAACTGGCTGAAATAATAAAAAGAGAAGGAAAAAATTCAATATGATGCAATCACAGAGAAATATGACTATTATATTGAACATGATTCTTTTTTGTCAAGTAATCAAAAATAAATCGTGATAATATGAAGGAAGATATGACTAGATAAACTAAATCTAGGTTACCGAATGTTGATGTGACAGCAATGCAGCAGTTTGTAATTAAAACTTTAAGTTGAAAACATGGATAAAACCAGCAGTATCGGTATTGGTCACGGCCATATCGATATTAGGTATATCGGATAATACATATTGATATGGAATATATTAGACAGAAAAAAATTCTAAAAATCATAAGCTAATAGGATTGTATTAGCCAATGTATCAGTTTTGTCTACAAATATGGAAACATATCACAATATTGTAGTGATATTGGAAAATATTAGTATCGAGGAGCCCCAATAGCGATACATATTTGTCGATACAATACGTATTGACTGATATTTCCATCAATGGTTGAAAAACCTAAAATCAAAAAACGAAGCTTTATTTAACAATGCGAACCAGTATGCAAAAGAACTTACTCTGAACCAGATTGCTCCTCCCCCTTGTACTCTTCTGCCCCATCAGAATCCCCAGAAGCAAGACCTGCTCGATTTGCATCATTGGCTACTGCAAGTGCTATAGGAAGCGGATCTTGTCGTACGCCGCCATCAAGCCGCATGCCACGTAACCTGTCATGTCTTCCTGCCTCATCATTAGCATTATCCTGGCCACCACCATCTTCAGGCCTAGGAAGTAGGAACTCATTCAAACCAATGGCCCAGCCAACAGCTGTGAACCAATAGTAGAGGGTGGACTTGATTGTTGTTTTCAATTTAAAGTGTTCAACAGCATATGGAATGCAGAATTGAAAGAGAAGCATGTCTGCAGGAATCTCAGTGAATGGATCAGATACTCTGCAAGATGCAGAAGTGCAAACCAAGTTAGCAGCTGATTATAAAAAATATTCCTGTACTTAGAATTCTTGCTTTTATATCACACTATCCATAGACTATAGTATTACCTGGACATTCAATAGATCAAGCAAATAGCAAGGAAAAAGAAAAGAGACAATAATAGATCAATCTGTTGCAAGCACAAAAATTGCTCCCCGTGATTATTTGATGTCAAAACTCTTAGGTGGACCAGTGTTGGCGGACAACGGGCGGCCTACTGACCAGGATACAAGAACGATCCCCTTCTGTTGGCCGGAATGGGCAGCCAATTGATAAAGCACACAAGCACTGTGAAGTAGAGGTAAGAGAAGAGAAATGAACACCAAATTTTTACGTGGAAAACCCTTCTAAAATAAGGAAAAAACCACGGGACATTAAGTCCACAAATGATCACTAAGTATGAAAAAAAAAATTACAGGAGGCGAAAATAAGAACAGAGCATAAGTAAACAAAGCCCTCACACTTGTTTTTCTCTCACTGCTCTCTTTCTTTTATTTTCTCTCCTCTCTATTTTACACACTCGGTCCTTTCTCTACTTCTCCGGTGTTTTCTCCTTCTCATTCTTCTATTACTGAGTGTACATATATACATATATACATATATGTCCCTCACCATAGCCCAACTTGGTGGTTGGTGCTCAACTTCCAAGGTCTGTATGTGTGCATGCACACGCCATATCCTGCAGCAGGCGGCACATGCCTGCTTCTACAAACCGATCAGCCTTTGGAGTCCCAAGAATGACATCTACCAACAACCCAATCGAGTAGGTCAACTGTACACCTTTTGAGACTTTGACAGTCATTCATACTTTCCATATTCAGTCGGTCAACTCTGTTGACCGTCCTTTCACATTGGCCGGTCAATCACACCGTTAACCAGTCAAAGCAGTTCGTTCTGCTTCCGAAGCAGAGTCAGTCGTCTCACGACTTTTCCGGTCAACATATTGACCGACAGAGTTGACCGCCCAGAAGGTTCCGGTCAATATAATTGACCGGGATTCATTCCTTTTAGCACACACATGTGCTCCGTCCAAGTCCTTTGGTCACAAGGACTTTCACACGGGAGTGATCCCCAACAACCAGAACCATGATGTCCTCGCTCACAAACCTATATGAGATCAACACAAGGCCCCAGTCCCATAATGGTTTTGTGAGAGGATAATCATGATCTCAAGCGCTTAAGAATTTTTCAAATTGTCACTTGTTCAGTTATTGCCTTGTTCTGCTAATGATTTTTCACAGCACAAGTGATTTCTACAAAGATAGAATAATCTTCAAGCAAAATATGTCATCCCAAGCAGAAAAATGCCCATATCTTAGCGTATTACATTATTTAAAAATTCTATAGGTAAAAATTTGCAACTAATTAAATTTTCAGATATATTTATGATTCACAAAAGCCAATGAGGTGTCAGCGTTTTTAAAAGAATCTGTCCAAGAAATGGCGTGCCATCTTACGTAATATCAAGGGGAAATATAGAAGGAGCCATCCTCATGGCAAATTTGACAGGTAAGAAAGCCAGTAACACAATCAAACTCCCATAAACAGCAACAGACAATAAAACCCTACGAGCATGCTTGGGCACAGGATCATCAATCAGGTCACGAAATGGGTTATAGTTTGGATCAGCAGGATCTCTGAGGAAGTACAGAACACCATTCCGCAAAACCTGTAAAAGCAAGAGAGGATACTGTAAGCAGGGCAACCATATAGGAACTGGAATAATCAAATAGGATGCTTTGGAGTCAGGTACCACACCCCTCGGAGAAGACTAACAAAGATGCTTATTTGTAGCATGTAGACTATACCCACAACCCAGTGAAATAAAGAACTTGCCAATGGAGAAACTGAAAAGAACTCGACCCTTTGAGCCATTGATTTCCTGAACATCCTTATGGTGCAGACATCCAGCCACCATCCGCACATCAAAGGGAACACACCAAGTTCAATTACCAGAAGAAAAGCAACCTTAATCATGGTCATCAAATATCTCATTGCTGCTAAGAACTGTCTCAAAAGAGATGGAATTGCCTCTGTCATTGAAGCAATACCTTGGAACCTACCCATGGTAAGATGCTCACCCTTAGTGTATCGAATGAATGCAATGATACAAACGTAAAGAAAGATCAAGGAGAAAATAAACGCATATCCAACAGCAAGAGTGGCAACATCTGAAAATCGCGATGTTCCGATCGATGATCTTTCTTTCAAGATATCTGACACCATTGAAGTGCTAATGTTTTTTAAAGATCCATTTAGTCCACTGGAATTTACTTTCAAGATTTCAGCTGCATGATCAAGGCTGTTCCCTTGGATTTCAGATGTCAGAATTGTAGCAGCAGTCAATGTATTCTTTAGCGTGATATTAGCTAACGAGAGAACAGAGTCTGCAAGTATGATGACTGCTGATAACACTGGGCCGGTGGCAGAGGAGAATAGCCATGATACATAATGAAAAATTACCCTCCCAAGCGAGAAAGGAACAAAAATAACAACACCAAGAAATATCATATTGCTTGCCAAGACCTGCAGATCAAGACGTCAACTAGAGGATTGATATAACAAGTCCACAAAGTTGCTAAACTGACTACACTCTCTGACCAAGAAAAATCAATAAAATATCAAATGCGTGGAAGAAACTCTTCCAGAATCACAGATATTACATATCAAAAACCTCATATGAACATGCAAAACAAAAATATTTAATGAAACATGTAAAAAGTTTGTTTGCCATGATGAACACAATTCAGATTCCCAAATGAAAGAAAATGAAATTCCAATCAAATCAAGGCATATCTCACACAAAATTCACAGTGTGGACACATGCATGTCAACAAGTGAAGACACAATTCCTATGATTGCCCCCTACAATTCTAATTTCACATATAACAATTTAAGTGTCTTTTGTTGTGGTACAACTGTGCTGTATTTGTGCTTTGATTATGCTAATAAGCCCACTATATAGTGTTCTATAAACTGTTGAAGCTGTGGTCATGGAATTAATTGCAGTCGCAGTTGCAATTTAAAAGCAACAGAAGTCACATCCCTCCCAAATATTATGCAACAGTCACATCCATCAAGGGGATGAAAAGATCTTTTCATACATAAACTACCTTCAGCACACAAAGGCAAAATTTAGTTTGATTAGCTTTAAAGCATGTCGTACAACTACCACATTAATTACTAGCCAAAATGAGCTAAAATTTCCTGTAAAGAACTTGGCATTGAATCTTATGTGTCACAGCTGTAACGCGGAATACCAGCCAAAATACTACCTCAAAGACATAGCAACCTTATGCCAGTGAATTAAACGACCCTATAATGTAAAGATATTATGTAATAGAAACAGTTCTTTTTAGTTCCATGGTAGTGTTGTGAGCAATGATTGGTTTGATAATAGTGCGGTGAATTTGTAATTTATCAATCTAGACAGGATAGGATATCTTGTAAAATGGTTGGATTCTCATCTCATTAATGATTAGAATAATGATGACGTTTTACTACTCCCTAGCTTCCAGGCTGTTAGAAGAAGTTGTTGCCCGAAGGGAATGCTAGAAAAGTAAGGGATGACAGTGGTAACAAGTATTAACAGCCATGCAAGATAAGGTGGATTTCCCTAGTCCAGACTTCCCCATATCCTACCATAATCCATACATCTATCAGACAGGAATTGTTTTTATTATAATCAGCCAAATCAAAATTCTCAAAAGCAAAAAGAGGAAAATAAGGAAAACAAAAAGTTGTGGGGAACTGACGAGGCAGAAAGGTCAACATATTAACAGCCCTAATGTTGGAGCCCCTATTGCAGTCTCAAAAAGCAGTAAGAGGTTAGGTTATTCCAATTAGTCTGCCATCATAACAATCAATAGGCAATGTTTTATGGGGTAAAGAACTTCAACTGCTGTCTCATCATAACGCCATCTTCTATGAGGGGTCAAGCAGGTATCCTATTGTCCACTTCTATAAGCAATTCATGCAGTCCAAAGCATTAAAATGTACCATAAATATGATTCAAAGCTTGCATGCCTATTGACACTGATATTCATTTAAATTCAATCAAGCATTCCTGCAAAAATGGTTAACTTTTATCATCTTGAAAGTTCAGAATAACTTTGACTCCCTGTATAAAATCTCGACCAGATCTTACACAACTGCTCCAACAAAAATAAAGAGGAAACTACACAACGTTACTCAAACCTCTCATCTCAGCCCCCCAAAAAAGAACCTCACATACAGGAATTATATTTTGATAAATCCAACTTAATCTTTCCCACAGCTTTTGAAGACAAAATCACCTGTAATGGTTTGATAGTTTCATTTTTTGTTCTTTCTTATAGGGATTGTATTCATGCTCTTCTTAGCCTATTCCTCATCCCCTCCCCCTCTCACCAGAAAAAGAAAAAAGGCTGGGTTGAGCTCAATGCCATTTACCAAATTCTATCCAGCTACCAGCTGAGGATTTTTCTCCCATTGTCTGAATCTCCTTCCTTTTTCCCCCCCTGTTTGGCCACCCATTAAGGCATACATAACTAAACATCATAAAAACAAAATCCCAATTGAACAAAAATTTTGCAAATTTGGAACAACAAATACCACAGATAAAAATTACAATCACACCTAAAAAACATTTTTTTTTTGAGGTGGGGGAAGAATGTGGTTGAAGAAATTAAGAACAACAGTATTCATAAAAATAATAACAAAATACAGACGATTCATGATGATAAGAATAGAAGTTATACACTTACCGTGAATGCATTCTCAACCAAATGGAAAACAGGTCCCTGCATGCCAATAAGCTCATCAAAAGGAACATTCTCTGCACCATCAGCATCATCCAGCCCATCAAACATCTGCTCAACATGAGCCTCAAGATGAGCTGCCTGCCTCTCCCAATGAGCAGCAACATTTTCTGCATTCCTTATGATCATTTGACCAGCTTCAGCAACTCCTTGAGCTCCGCCAAAATCCTCAGCATTCCCATCACCAGCCAAATTTCTATTGACTTGCCCAGGAGGCCTTCTTGCCACACGAGCACCATTTCTCTCACCTTCTTCCTCTCTCACAGCATCTGGACCTCCAAGATCTCGTAAATGTCTAAAGTAATCCCTCAAAGATGTGGCTCCAAGAAAAATAAAAACAATGGTAGCTGAGAGAAGAAACCCATGTAGAAAATCAGTAAGAAGCACAGGTGTTGACATATGGCTTAGGAATAAATGATTGGCCTCAGCAAAACTCCGAACAAAAGCCAACCGCCAAATCCAGAATGTAATAAGGGGTATAATGAGGAGCCAAACAGACAGCACAAAACTAAGACGCAAAAAGAATTTCAGGACATGACAAGATTTCATTGCTATCCCAACTACAAACTCCCGAAAAGGAAGCCTTGCTGGTGCATTCTTGGCATAAACAGGAGAGAATGAAAATGGATGCTTGCAAACCTGCAAACGATTTACAGTTATGATATGATAATTGAATAAACCAAAAGAAAATATAAGTATGACAAATCACATACGAGAGAGTACTCAAAGAGTTCCATTGAAGTACATGTCAAACAGAATAACATTCACAAGCTAAAACCATTATGTAGTTCAAAATCAATGAAGTCATAGCATCCACCATGTGAGACTTGTTATACAGGTCATTTTCCACCATTTTGCTCACTCCTGCTCCTCCAAGATATACTTAACTCCGTCAATCATTTGATGTTCCACATAATTTTACCATCTTGTCAATATTTTAGGTGCTCAAACCACTTTCAAATGATACCACACCTCAGAAAATTGATAACCACTCAATTCGGCACTATTAATTTTTGAGTGTTCTTTCAAGCCTGTCTGTTTCTGATGGGACTCCTGGGACCTCAGAAACAAACTCATCAACTTCATGCATGCTGCATGACTGAGAGGCAACACAACTTGATCATCAACTTCATGTTAAAGGCGTGCTTACTCACTAAGGACATAAGGCCTTCATGCTGTAGTGGGACAGTGCTTCTGGAAAAGCACAGACCAACTTCAAAACTTCCCTTCTTCGTGCCGTTGCAAGCAAATATGAGTAGACCGGACTCCTATTTTTAGTTGTTAGAAAATTACGGAATAATCTAGCTTTTGCAATGATAAAGAATTGGCCAGAAACCCCTCCAAACTCCCACGAGAATAAAGAACTGCAGAAAGTACATCAATTATTCAACACTCTTAATCGGTGAAATTTTCACAAACGAAAGAATAAAAACACTTGAAACCATAGAACGCTTCAACTAACCTTTTATTTCCAATTTTGTAAGTATTCTAATTCAACTTGCCCCCTCCATATTCTAAAAAAATCAAGTCTTGTCAGCTTTTCACTTCTTTCGAAGCAAAACATCATCCATGAACGATTCAGCTAACAAGTGAAGACGCCACATACATCGAGAAAACTTTCTCTTGAACCACATATAAAACCTATTCCGTTATCACTTTTTTTTGGTAAGTAACCCTAGCCCAATATCATCAAGAACAACTTTCGACATTTCCCAAAATAGAACACTACGTTTCACGCCCTAAACCAATCAAAACAACAACTAAAACAAAGAAAATGAACAAACCTCGCATTGACGAGCATTGCTGTGATTGAGCCACTGAATGAGACAATCTTGGTGAACAAACTTGATGCTTCCACTACAAGCGCAAGGGTATCGGAGAGAATTAACGGCGTCGCCGGGGTAGCGGCAAATACGACAAACGTCTCCTTCTTCGTCATCGCCATCGTACTTCTTCACCGGCACATCATGGCCGGTACTCTCTTCCTCTTCTTCCTCAATCGGAATGTCATTCAATTCCTTTCCAATTGATGAGGAGGAGAGCGACGTCGAGGCATCACAGATCTCGATCTGTGAGCCGGCGGTCGCAGCGAAGGAAGCGGTTGATGAATCATGATCACGAAACGCCGGCCCCGGAGGAGCAATCTCCATAAGAGAAATTAAAAGAAATTAGGTTTTCGGGGCAAATTCAGCTTTACCGTTACGAAGATTATTGGCTGTGAAAGCAGGTAACACGCACACTCGCTTCAGAGAGAGAGAGACTTTTCTGAAACGTGGATTGAACTGGACGGTGAGGTGTGGGAGAATCTTACAACAATTTTATTGATAGATTACCGACTTTCAATCGCCGGAGGTCACAGCTGAAAAATCAACGATGACGCGTCTGGGGGAACCGGAACCCATGCCCTCACGCAGGTAAATTATCAACTGACTAACAGAAAAACAAAAGGATAGTAAATTTTGAAAACTCTGCTTATCATTTCACTCAGCTTATGCAAAACATAAATAATATTTATATATTAAATTATATGTTGGTCTTGAAGTTCAAACATTCTTCAAGTTGAGAAGGATTGATGCGAAGAGTTACTTCAAGAGCCTCTAGAATCTTCAATTGACGTTGGGCTCCTTTCGAGATATGCTTCCAACCTTTTGACCTTCTTTTTAAGGTTGACTCCAATGAATGGAGGGCTATTGCTCTACGCATTAGGCCCTTGATTTTTTCTCTTAAAAATTTTAATATTTTTGACACACTGTTGACCTGAGCCATCAATACATTTTATTGAAAGTATGATTCATTTTTAAATAAAATAAGTTTTGATGACATAGGAGTAGATGGTAAGCGGTTATCTCTCTGACTATCCTCCTCTAGGCTGCAGCCACGAGATGTGTTGTCATTGGGCTGTTAACTTGCTTGTACTTGTACTCGAGTATTCATCATTTCGTCATATTGAAAATGTGAATTACTTTTAGACGAATCGAGTTTTGATGAGATAGGAATAGATGGCTTAATCACTTTCTTTTCACAGACGATATTAATGATGCATACCTATAATTAGAATTACGATTCGATTGTGTCGAGTTGGACTTTATTACCTTTTAATTCAGATCCTACACAATATAATAATTAATTAGATGTAATAAAATAAGGACTTACTCTCCAATATATCATTTGATATTTAAATTAGAAATTTTTTTACGAGAATAAAAGATGAAAAGGAAATGGGATGAGATTGGTAGTAAGATATTGATTGAATAGGATGACTTATCTCAGTATTATTGGAAGGATACAAATATTTTCTCACAAAAGTTTTGTACTTATTTCTCACCTCCCACTTACTAAATAAAGCTTGTATAGATGTAACTTTTATACCAATTTGCCCTACTTTTTGGAATTAACATGGTTGCTTAACCAAAACATTATATTAGTTGAGATCCAACTATTATCAAAATTTTATAACTGTTAAATATTTAAAATTTATTATTTATTGGCTATTATTGCCTATTTAATATTACTAATTATCCATTGATTTT
>JAOVVI020010155.1:0-13216 GCA_028571085.2 Nepenthes alata
TTTGTCACTAAAGAATATTATTTAGTGACAATTTATTTTTTGTCACTAAAAAAATTATTTAATGACAAAATAAAAATCCGTCACTAAAGGTTTAGTGACGGATTTTTAGTGACGACTTATTATTTCGTCACTAAAACGTTTAGTGATAAATTTATAAACATTAGTGACAAATTATTTTATCACTAAAAAGTAATATTATTGTAGTGATACTTGACTTGCGTATAAGTATAATTTGTCATATGCGTTTAATATATATCTGATTTGCACATAAACATATTTTATTCAAAGTATTTGTATTTAAATGATGCATTTTATCCAAAATAATCATCCATAATGTGTGATGGGACATGACATTTTTACTCATGCATTTATGCCCAACATGCACCCAGATAATGCATATACGTCGGGACGTTATTTTTTAATTAATTGCATATTTTTGACCTAATTTTTAATACTTTCTCTCTAATTTTTATTCTTTTTATTAAACATATACATCTATTAAAAAAAGAATGTAATTCCAAATCTTGTATAACTTAATGTAAAAAATAAATTTATTACTCAAAAAAATCAACAATTCTCTTGAAATTAAATTGTCATGGCTTCCTCAGTCAACTATTTCTTCTAATACTGATATAATTGCTCCAGTTGTACACCTCTGTTGGTATATTGGAGGCATAGATACTGAGATCCATTAATGTGTAAAAATTTATTAGCACATGAAGCAAGTTTGATAAAAAAAGAAATCAAAAGTCACTTGATTTTATTGTAATAAGCAACTTTAATGAATTGTTTGATAGGAATCATATGACTGTAATAAGTTGGTTCATATTTAATATATTTATACTACTTAAATTATGAGTTGGCTTTTATATTTTATTGCTTTTTTGGTTAGAAAAATTTGAAGAATTTTATTTGGTAATTATTAATTATTAAATTTTTTTATTATAAAAATTTATACGTTATCTTCTCATTGTATTAAATATATTTTGATGAATATTTTTTTTTTTGTGAAAATCAATTTTGATTTGCATTTAGTGAAGACTATATATTAGGTATATTATATATTTATACATATTTTATTTTTACGGTAGGTAAATGATTTGTGATTTGGAATTTCTTGACCTTCTTATTGATTATAACAATCAATTGTTAAAAAAAATGTAGAGTAAGAATGCATTCAACAATCAATAATATATTTTTAAGCTATCACATATTTATAATTAATCAAATAATTCTTCATATATTTACACATATTATTAATCATTAACTAATTTTATAAATTGCATGAGACTTTCAATTTAATTTCTTTTTCTTATTCACATTATTTTGTTATCACACATGTTTCAGACCTGATCGAAATTTGAGCCTCTCGATCAAACTCAAGTTTCATAAGTATAGTTAAGATATAATTTTTATAGATTAACTTTTTTAAAAGGTCAGGCCTTATTATATTTATAGGTTGAACATGATTAGAAAGGTAGATGATTATTTATCATAGATTTTTAATTATGATCTTTTTATTTTTTAGATAAATATAAAATAATTAAAAATTTATGTTTGTTTGTAAAAAAAATTTGTTTTAGATTGTTTTTATCTAATATTAACTTTTTATCTGTTTGATAATATTTATGGGCCCATTTTATATCAATCATTTTGATATTGGCAACTTATTACGAGGCTGGGCCCAAAAGTACACGATCCATTTCCCTGACCCAAGGCCATATTTGATAGGATCTACGACTATTCATGCCTCTTCATCTCTCATGTGGAATTGAGTATGGCAAATCTTTATTTTTTTAATACCGTGCAGGATTGAGGTGCGTTGATTCAATTAGAAAAATATTTATCCATAAAATAAACCTAATTTTATAATTGCAAAAAAGCTCTCTCAAATTAAAAGTGAGTAATAGAATTAATTTAAAAAAGTTAAATAAAAATCCTAATGCATTTTTGATTGCAAGGAGTATTTCATTCAGGAATCAAAAAACTGTGTAGATAGAGGAGGGGTTGTATGCAGAGCCTTGCTACTTTTCTCTAGACTATAGTCTCCGAACAGGTGTTCATGTCTCTCGCTTCTCTTCCCACACACATTGTCTTAAACCAAGGAGAACCCGCATATCTTGTTTAAAGTTTCTCGAGCCTCCTTCCTTTCTCTCGTAAAAATCTCTTATTGCATGTCTTAACACTGCAGCTAACCATCTCAACCCAGCTACGCCTTTGCATGGTTTGCTTCGCAAGAACCCACCATTCATTCAATTATTCCCTCATGATCTTATTTCTCCTTTTCTGTTACTGATGTAATCTCTATTTATCATAACATTTATCTTTTTTATGTGGATTCTATTTAATTTTGTCTGTGGTCGCCCAGTTGGATTTCTGTGTCTTGATTCGATTGACCGATGGGACCTGTTAGAGGGGTAAAAAAGAGGAGGAGGACGGAAAAAAATATTGAGCATAATGTTTCGGCTTCTGGGTCTTCTGAGAATGAAGTGTCTGGAGATTGGTGGGTGGACTTCTCCAAGAGGATTAATGGTATGCTCTTGCTTAAATTCTTATCGGCACGTTTTATGTGAATCTCTCAATTCTTGCTTTGTTTATTGGTATTGGATTGGTACCGCTGATCATTTGTTGTGTGATCGAATTTTATATCTCTGGATTTTTTTTTCTTTTGTATATACAGGATATTTTCAATTTTGAAGAGTCGCATAGGCAGGTTGATCTTGTTTCCGTTGTGTCAATAGGTTTGTTTGTGAATGTACTGCTAATGCATTTCGACGTATGCCTGAAAGAATCCGTATAATCTATTTCCTGTAATTGGAAGTTCTCAATTTCCTAACCTTTTGCTTATATTGATTTGTTTATGGCAAAGGATAACTCTGCCTCTTGCTAATTGTTACACATTAATGCTCATTTAATGATCCCACAATCCAATCTGTTCTTTGACAATTTGATAATGCGGATTGGTTTTATTTGTTCTGAGATGTATTTCAGTAAATTAATGATGCGTTTGCAGATAAATTTATCTGGAAACTCAGATTGTGTGGATTATGATAAGCGAAGTAAACCAATCAGCTTCAGCAAGTACTCTTAGATTTCAAGTTACGGATCGAAGTTATTAATGAGTGAACAAGTAAGACAAGTAATGTTTTCTTCTGGAAGGATTTTTAAGCCCTGGTTCATGGCATTTATGCATGGGGAAACATCTCAGTTCTGTACAGACGTGCATTTTTTTTTTATTGGAAGGAATGCTTCCTCTAAGCTGCCGTATTCAGGGTATAGTTGTCTCGAGTTTACTGCATTGATAGATCCAAATAATGTAGATATTATTCACTGTGGGTGTTTTCCTCTTCCACTCGTAGCATACTCTTAACACAGTTGATCCTTTAAACTGGATTAACCTATAAATTGATTAGCTGGTTTTTTTCACTTAGAACATCATGAGTTGATAGTTACTGTCACTTTTATACACTTGATCCTTGAATTGGATCAATGGTTATCGTGCTGGAACCTCAACACTTGGATATGCCCGTGACATTTGGACCCTTCAAATTAGTGAACATGTCAATGAAAAATTTTAGAATCTAGCCAATCTGACATTTGGAGTTGTGCCCACAATAGTCAATACTCATATCCAAGTCAGAGTATCATATTACAGGGAAAAATATACCATTTGCCAGAATGCTTTGCTTTGTTCTCTGGAAGTGCTATGAAGAGGGTTTTTGTTTGATAATTTAAGTAGGGAGGTTTAGGACCATATGCAGCAGCATATGCCTGCCAATTTCTGTTTTTTTGGCATGTATGTGTAGTTGTAGATCCCACAGATCTTCCTTTGAAGCTATTTCAGTTGTGATACTTTCAAGCTTTAGACTACCATCGTCCTCATAAGGGGTTTCCTTAGGTATTAGAAGGACAGAGTGAGTCCTGTATGTCCTTTCCATATTCCATCAATGTTGAAGGACTAATTTCCATATAAAGTATTGAAATTCATGTATACTTGGCACATTATAAGGGTAAATGTATAAAATTCTTAGCACATATGTTAGATATCGGACAGTATGGTGATTGCAATCATGCATCGCGATATCCCGGTATATATCTCAAGCTTTCTTATAGGAAATGTGGAGGTAAAATTTTGGAATTGAAACAATAGCTACTTTAGAGGGGATAGAAATTATGAAAATAGCTTCTTAGCAATGTAGGCGTAAGGCTGCATATGCTTAATATCCTCCCCAGACCAGCCAACACGAGAGCTCATGCACTATATTACCCATTATAAGCATAGTTGAAAATGGCTTTTAGAAGATGCATGGTTGCATTGATGTTCTAAGTGGCACAAATTAGTCCAGCATGTGAATTTCTATATAGATGTGAATTATCATGACATATACATGACAAAAGTTGCCAGCCATTTCCCTTATTCTTTGTGGCTATCACTGCCAGATTAGCTTTCTCAGGCCTGACGAGAAGGTTCATTTGTCTTGTGGTTGGCATGTTCAATGCATATTATATTCTTAAGCCCGCGATTCTGTCATAACGTAGGAAAATGATGCTTGGGCATAGAAAAATCTCTATCATGATGCAGATCTACGAGTTTAACAACCTCAGGAGGCCCAGAGAAAGGCCTTTATTAGTCAGTTGCTGGCAGACTGATTGCATTAGTTAGGTTCTTATGAAAGAAATACAGATTTGTCTTCACTAAGTAGGAGTGCAATAAGTGGATCGACATTAGTGGGAGTCATTGCTGGTTAATCTTGAGTTAAGGACTGATGGAGACTCTTTTAAGGACTCTGAAATGCTCTTTTGTTTGTGCAAATGAAGTTTTGTGAAAATTCAGGATCCAACTTGAGAAAATAAAAGCTCTTAAATATGGCCATTCATCTGAAAACTTAGTACTGGACAATTCTAGTATACGTTGAGTTAGTTGTAATTAGAGGAAAGAACGGAATAGGTGTCTCAAATTATGATGATAAAAATTATTTAAAATTGCTTATACTCTCGAATGATATTATACTAAATTGAATGTAGTGGTGAAAGCGTACTTTTATATAGCTGACTCTACTTAATGGGATTCAAGGCTTTGTTGTTGTTGTTGTTGGTCAATGCTGGTATACAATCCCAAATTAATCCCCTCTTAAAATTTAAAACTCAGAAGAATAAACAATTCCTGCAGTGATTTTCAATCTGTAAAAAGAGCATCCAATTGTTTCTCCTACATCAGCATCTTCCAGCAGGCTTGGCATGGATGATTTGGTGGACACTTGACAGATTCTGCTGCTATTTGTCATCTGTTTTGTGACCTAATACCATCTTGAAGTAATACTCCTTAACTTTTGGCCCAAGCATATTGACGGTTCTCTTTTATGCCTATGTAAACATAGATCTTTTACTCTTTGTTTTGTACCATCACCATCACTGAATCTGCAAATGAGGTTCTTCAACCTCCAATTGTTATTTAAGATTATTAATCTTCAGGTGGTGTGTTGCTGTCCCCTATCCTAAGATATGTATGCCCAGCAGTAAACACACAGTAACCCTTTGGTAAGTAGGCCTTTTTTACTCTCATTGATTAATTGCAAGTCCAAAATTGGCGTTATAATTGGAAATGTGTGATTTTATATGCTGATGCACACTAATTACTCCTTATACAGCTGCTGCTGCTGCTTCTGCCTTCTTCCCCTCCCCTTTTTTCCTCTTTTGGGATAATTTGACAATTTTTTGGAAACGTTGACAGAAGTCAATTTCTTGTTTTCATTCCAAGTGCAAAAAGCTTCCATTTCAAGGTGTTTTAGTCATTTCTAATATCTTAATGGATTAAAAAACATCTACAGTTCTTTCAGCAAGATGGACTATTAGCAATATGAGATTCCTACAGGACAAACATTCTTGCATTGCAAATCAGCAGCCGACAAAATGATGAATCCTAGTGAGAGCATCAATGGAATTGAAGGCAACCAAGTGGCAGAAACACTGTCTTTCATTCTATTGAACAGTTGGGGTCACTCCTATGTGGGAAATTGCCGGAGTGAATAATGCCGTAGTGAAATTTTCCGGAGTAGAGATTGACCGGAATGAGATTCCGGACTGAAGAGTGGAAAATGCTGGTTTGCATTTTCCGGTGCGGCAAATTAACCGGTCAGGCAAGTAAGAGGCCAGCCAACAGAAGGTTGCTAGCTGAGAGAAGAACCCGGTCAATATCGGCTGAGAAAGGAGAACGGATTTCTCCGGAGTAGAAATCCCGAGTGGATTTTCGGAGTGCAAATGTTGGAGTGCGTTTGCTGGAATAGAAATCCGGAATGGATTTCTGGAGTAATTTGCCGGAGCGATGCCTAGGCCGGTGTGAGGCAATTCCGGAGTGGCTCTTGGAACTGGAGTGGATTTGGCCAATAATGGATTTCCAAGGCAGGAATTAAAATTCCGGAATGCAGTTGGCCGGTTTGAAGTGTTAATGCCCGAGGACTTCTAGTAATGCCTGAGGACATGGGATAATGTCCGAGGACTTTGTCAACGCTTGAGAACTGTAAAGTCGAAGGTTGGTCACCTCCAACATCTATTTAATCAGCTTTTTCAGAAAGGGAAGTTGGCTTCCAGAGATGACACTCGATTGGTTGTGAAGGTTAACTTTTCCTGACAGAATGGCGATTTGCAAGTTGGCAGCGATTTGCAGAGTTGGTGGCAGGTTTTGCCACACGTAACCTTCTTATTGGGTTGTCTGTTTCTGGACAAAATCAGTATATATATATGCATGTTGGGCATGTAGATTTGTAAATACGAAGTGAGGCGAAGTTGAGGCGAAGTCCATGCATATGTGAAAGAAAAAGAGAGTGGAGTCCACCACCAGTGAAAGGAAGAAAAGAAGAAAAACAGAGAGATAAGAGCGAAGTGAGAGTTTTCTTGCTCTGAAGTTGTTTTTTTTACTCTGTCTCGGGTATGTAGCAGATACCCTGTCTCGGGATTTTTGTAACTAATTTTTCATATAGTGGAATTTATTGTGGACTAAGTATTCAGTGGTTTTTTCCTTCGGTTTGTGATAGGCCTCAACGTAAAAAATTTGTGTGTTCCTTCTCTTTCTCCCACATCGTGTGTGTTTGTGCATTCATGTCCGGTTAGTGTTAACCGACCGACTGGCATTTTTCCCAACATAAACTTCTTCATTGATACTTCTTTTGGCTAGGAACGAGACTGTGACTTTGCTGATATGTACAATAATTGCCCTAGTAAAACAAAATTACAGGAAGTTATTTTTGTGCAATAATACAAACAATTAGTGGTACAATAGGGTTAGGTTGCAGTCCAGCTTCCTGAAATGGTCCACCAGTACTTTTTCATCTTCATTTCAATAAGCATGAACTTTAATGCTGACAGAGTAACAGTTACTGGATTTTGTAAAACTTTAGAAGACCAAAATTTCTGTTTCTTTATAGCTAGGATAAAATATAGGTTCTTGAAGTTGTCTCATGAGCCATCTCTATGAGCATTGTGGTTTGTATGCATTTTGTATTGTTATTCATTGTTTCATCTTTCAGCATTCCCTAAGATATGGAATATTATAAACCAAGTTTCATCTCATGATTATCTGAAACTTTGAGACTTTAATTACTGATTATAAAGCTATTATTAAATAAAAATAGTAGTCTAGTACACAAAGCTTCCCATATTTTGTGAGTTAGGGAGAGGGTCAAATGTATGCAGATTGTAATATAAAGAGACTTTAAACTGATGTATTTCAGGTCATAATGTGACTCCCTTAGCTTTGTGCCAAGGTTCACTCTTACAAAAATATTGTTGAGTTTGTAAGTTTTTACCAGTCGACGTTCTTGAATGGGCATTTTTGCCATTTCCTACATTTCTCTGTAGGCCTTCTATATTCGTCCAAGGGATTGGGCAAGTTTGAATCTGTCTTCAAGATTTCAAGGAAAACTTTCGACTACATATGCTCACTTGTGAAAGACGACCTGACAGTAAAGCCAGGGCAATTCATTTTCTCAAACGGGAGGCCGCTGTCTTTATACGATCAAGTAGCCGTGGCCCTCAGAAGGCTCAGCTCTGGCGAGTCCCTGGTGGCTGTTGGAGATGCATTTGGGCTCAACCATTCGACCGTCTCCCAGGTGACCTGGAGGTTCGTGGAGGCTATGGAAGAAAGAGGCCTTCACCATCTCCAATGGCCCACTGACGTGGAGATGACAGAAATTAAGTCCAAGTTCAGGAAGATTCAGGGCTTCCTGAATTGTTGTGGAGCCATCGATACCACCCACATCACGATGTGCTTGCCCTTGGCGGACCCCACCAACAAGGCATGGTGCGACCGTGAGAAGAATCACAGCATGCTCCTGCAGGCGATCGTGGACCCCGACATGAAATTCAGGGATGTAGTTACTGGGTGGCCGGGGAAAATGAACGACTCTTTGGTACTCCAAAGCTCAAACTTCTTCAAGTTGTGCGAGAAAGGGAAGAGGTTAAATGGAGATAAGATAGAGCTCCCTGACGGCTCGGAAGTAAGGGAATACATTGTTGGAGACTCAGGGTTTCCCTTGTTGCCATGGCTGATGTCACCTTATCCTGGGAAAGATCTTCCAGCATCTAAGGGCGAGTTCAACAGGCGGCATTTCGCCACGAGAATGGTGGCACAACGAGCACTGGCTAGGCTAAAGGAGATGTGGAAGATAATTCAAGGCGTGATGTGGAGGCCTGACAGGCATAGGCTCCCAAGGATCATTCTCGTTTGCTGCCTCCTCCATAACATCGTTATCGAAATGGAGGACGAGGTTCAGGACGAGATGTCACTGTCTCACCACCATGACTTGGGATACCGGCAGCAGATTTGTGAATTTGTCGACGAGACTGCTTTGGTTGGGAGAGATCAACTGTGTCGCTATTTGTCTGGAAGGATTCCATCTTGAACGTCAGTATCATTTTCCGTTCTTTCATTGATTTGGCTATTTGGTTTTGTGAGCTTTGTTTTCACGTGCAAAAACTTGTATTCTATACAGCAGCTGCTTCCTTGTAATGATCGTCATCCACATTTTGGTTCTCAGTTGAAAATGATAGTCGTTTATGTTCTGAACTGTGAATATTTTATTTCGACACGTTAAAATGTGTTGGACCGATCCAGATTTTGAATTCTTTGGCTGCCAATGAAGCAGCAGACGTCTCCCGGAGGCTAAAGCTAATTAGCTCCATGGCTCTTTTGGCCTGTAGAAGGTTTCATATTTGCCGCTGCTGGTGCCCAGAACTTACGGTTTGCTAGCTTCTATCTTTTGCAGCTAGCTTTATTCTGCGCTGGTGAAACAAATGTGTCTTGAATAAAAGATTTGTCTAAGAGTTGTAGAGAAGTATAATGATTGGTTCTTTTCTTTCTAAAATAGAAAATCAAATCAGTTTTCAGTTTTATCTCTTTTGCAAGACAAGAAGTTCTAGTCAGAAGAACTTTTAAGTCTCTAGTTTGATCTCTATTATTCCCGTCGTTTGATTTTTTTCCCGTTTCTCTCTGCATCAACTATTGCCGCTATCCTCTCTCGGCCTCACAGTTCGTTCTTCGTCGTCGCCTCTGGTATAGTATTATTAGGCGACCACCTCTTTGGCCTGAATCGATCCTTGCGCTGCATTAATTAATTCATTCTCTCGTCTCAGATCCGAACTTACCAGCTTTAGATCCGTGTTCCACACTAGTCTTCGGCACCTGTTCTATGTTTCACCGGCTCCATCACTTTTGCCTTTCGGCATCGGCTCCGTCGTTTCTCGCTCTCCGGCGTTGACTGTTCTTTGTCGCTCTCGCGGACCCTTGGCAAGACAACGACCAAACTACAGCTCTTCGTCTCACAAGCGAGGCCACTGGGACTAAAATGCGTCATTTCGTAGCTCATACGATGCACCATTTTTGTTGCTCATAAAAGCATCAATTACGTGGCCGTCAATAAATAAACGAGGCAGTCACCTTAAGAAACGAAGCGTTTCTCTCTTTATCCTACTTCCACGGGTCGTTTTGGTTACTGTAATTACTGCGCAGCTTGTTCCTTCTCGGCCCATTCAACCTTCTTGGCCCATTTCACTTCTTCTTGAACTTCGGCCCACCTTTGATAGCCATCCACCTTCGCCAGCCGCAGCTCATAGCAATCGACCTTTGCACACTGTAGTCGCTGATCGTCGGCACCTTTCCAAACCAGTTTTCTAGTGACTTTTTCGGCAACCTTTCAGTGATTCTCTGGCACATTTTTTTGACTATTTTCTAACCACTCTTTGATCCCATTTTTTGTACCAGTTATTATCATCCGGTCAGTTTTATTATTTTCTTATTATATTTTTTTTGAATAATATTACTTGCCCTGTTAAAACTATTTTAGGCCGCACCAATTATAATGTTTGGGCCTAGCAAATGTCTATTTTTTTCATTAATCGTAGACTTTGACAAAAAGGAAGATATTGAGAGAATTCGATGAGCGTCTTGATGAATATAAAGGAATTCACTATAAGATCATATTATGGTTTATAAATATATCTATTTCTTTTATTTAGAGTCTTCTTTTAAAATTTCTGAATGCCCAATTTGCCTGAGATTTTCTTATCAATTGTTACAATTACTCCAATAATGGTACTCTCCCATTTCAATTGGAATATGAATTTTATCATATGCATTAGGATTATGGCCAATCAATTATCGAATCTCACTATCAAGCTAGTAGCCTTTGGAAATAACTTTCTCGAGCCGATCTAATATCTCTAGATGCTCAATCTAGTAAATTTTTTGTAGAGTATCAAGATCATAATTATTTTATTCAATTTTTGATGAATATCTGAGATAATTCTGAGAACACTAGAGCCTCATTACTCAATCTCTCTCATCTACCTACACTAGATGTTACTCTCATCAAATTTATTTATGAGGAAATTTAATAGAAGACTCGTCATCTTTCCTCCACTGATACGATCATAGCTACTATGTCACGTAGCTCTGTTGTTCTCGTTATGGCTTTTACTTTATCTTCTTCGTGTCGTTTTAATAAAAAATTTAATTACTGTAAAAAAAAAAATACTACATCTACGATTATTTTAAATGAAAGGATAATAATTCCAGGAATGCTAAAAAGGATAAGACTTTTCAAAAACCCATGACTGTCGCCTCCACTGCTTTGATAAATTCTGCCCTTACACCAACATTTCTTATTGCAGTTGATTTGGAGGTAATTGTCAACCATGTTTTATCCAACACCTCTGCTTCACTATCTATCTTTTTATGTATATCTTCCTCCTAGTTTTTATTATGCCAGTTGCAATAACATAACATTTAATGCCTCATTGATGTCTCATAAAACGTCTTCAATTATAATTTTTCTTATTGATACTATTGATGGTTTTGATATGCCTGTTACTCATGTTGACCATGTATCTATACCTGACCTTTATAGTCCTAATACTTATTATGTTTCCAACTTTTCTCTCAATCTTTTTTGTCGGTCAACTTGTTGAAAGTGATTTTGGTTTAACTTTTTCTCATAGGGGCTGTGATATTTAGAATTAAAAGACGGGCCAACTTGTTGGGATAGGGCATAAAATTTGACGCATTTTTGAGCTTATAGCTTTTCAACTTCCACGTCAAACCTTCACTCCTCTACTTGATGTTGCTGTCTTTTCTATTTTCTGGCACAGACAACTTGGCCACCTCTCTTTATCTAGTATTCAAACTTTAATCTTTTATAGCTACTTTGACCAATTTTTTTTTGATTCCTTTGGCTGCATGCTATGTAACTTAGAAAACAAATAATCCTATCTTTTTATTTCGCATATTCTAATTTGATTTACTCTAAAATCTAAGGTCTTGTTTCTATTCCAACCAAAAGCGGGTTTTGTTACTTTGTTATTTTTGATGATGATTACTCTCGTTACGCATATATTTATCTTTTATATAATCACTTTGACTTACTTCATGCTTCTTGCAATTTTTAGCAAATGATTATAACCCAATTTGTTTAAATATGATCAATTGTCTAACCAAACGCACTCTTCGTTGATAACATGACTAACCAATCATAAATAACTCAACCATTAATGCAAGACCTAATCCGACACTAACTTAAAATATTACAACGTTGGGCCCTAATAAGGAATGTTGTCTGTACAAATACCAAAATCAATAATAATAATATGTGAAAGCAATAAACATTCCTAAAGTTGACCAACCAAAACTAAAATCATTGAAGACAACCAACCAAAATCAAACCATGGATAGAAGGTATCCAAATTATAATATAAGGCCACATCAGATTTAAACCAATTGTACCTGCTATCTAGACTCAAAATATCAACTAAGATACAATATATTTTCTCACTTATATGCTGCTGCAACGCGTCCAACATATCAGCTAATACCAAAAGCCATAAAATATTATTTTAGATATTTAAACATTGTCTAAAAGCTTACAACATTGCAATCCATTGTCCGAAATTTAATTTAAACTAAAATACATCATCTAGGTACATTAAATATTGTTTGAAAACCTGGATCAACATAAAGTATCCATAAAAGTATAAATTTTACGCTTTGATATTCACTTTTATTAATCCGATAGAACTCGTATAACTCATCTAAGGGGTTAGTAAAATCATAAAATAATGAATCAAATATTCAATAAGATACAATTTATACCAATGAACATGAGTACTTTATACTTAAAAATATATCGGAAGGAATAGAGATTATAATTGAATGTAATGACATGACTATGGGCAGAAAAAACTTACATGATGCATTTTTAATTTTTTCATCTCGTGCTTTCTAAATTTTAACAATTAAAATATATTTAAATCTTATTTTTTTAGGGATCAAAGCTAGTAGACCTTACTGACTAAAAGAACAGACAATTAAATTTTAAGTTGTGTATATTCTTATACAATCAAAGGTCATACGTTTATATTTAAAATTTAAAAGTGGGTCGTCTACATATAACCATATAGACGGGATCAAACATCACTTCTTAACTCGCGGTTACGTAATATCAATTTACTATTATCACATATTAAGGTAAGTCAAAATATATTATCTGTTGAGTAATAATCTTAGTCTAATGTTTAATTTAAAAAAACTTTATACTTTTCTTTTTTATTCTAATTTCTCACTCTTTTGGATAACGATTTATCATTACTTAATATAATTATAAAATTTTTTTTCATAATTTTATATTTTCTTTTGAAAATTTCATAAATTTATACTAATACTTGCTGGAAC
>JAOVVI020010156.1:0-13216 GCA_028571085.2 Nepenthes alata
CTCGATAACAACCTCAAAAATTGTCCAAAATGTGATTTAATGTGTGTAACTTTTTTCATTATTTTGATAAAGTATTTGAAAATAAAAGATATAAAGAGTTAGTGACAGAATACAAATCAAGATAAAAAGGAAAAAAATCCCAATTTGATTATTAATCACTATTCTATGATGAATCAAATGTTCAAATTTATTCTCCAATAATTTTCAAGTTGATACAAAACTGAGTTGATGGAAGTATTAAGATTGCGTGTACTTTTTTGGTGAGATTTCATTTATATTTTAGGATTGCATATAAACCCAATAGTTAAATTCCTTTTTTTTTTATCTTAAAACACAAATAGGGGAGTGTGGATGCCGATTATTTGAAACCTGAGGAGCTTGTATTCACATGCTTTGAATTTGTTTAACATACGTGACATGATATTCTTCCAGAAAAGTATATAATGATGAAATAGACTCAAAAATGCTTGGGATAACACTTCAGATGTGAACATCGGATGTGTTGAATGCAGAGGATTCACAAACTTGGTCGGTCTAAATGTCGATCAAGTTTATGTGTAGTTGTATCCGTATTACTCAAGTGATCTTAATTTGAGAGAAAAATCATGAGAAAATCTTCAAAGATTGACGAGATAATCCAATGTTTTTCAAATATTGGGTTTGATGAAAGTGTAAGAAGACGACGGCTAGGAAAGAGGCGAAGACGAAGGAAGCAGACGACGAAGGCAGAAGAGTAAAATAGCACTCAAGTGCTTTGTTGGAAAAGAAGAAAAGTCTGGTGTTGCATTAATGGGCTGTGTACCCTTTTTCTCTCTTGTGTTTACATACGGAGGACGAGTGTATACATACACTAAAATACATAACGGGAAAAAAAGACACGGACCAAAAATAAAATATACTATCCTAAAATACATCAATGCAAATATACCCAAAAGATAAAATACTACCTAATAAAAAACTACCTAAAAATATAATATTCACACGAGATATTTTCTAATATATTACATATTTCGTAATACGCCCCCGTAAGATGGAGGATATATATTGATAATGCCCATCTTGGACAAATGCGCATTTAGCCGCTGTGAGGGTATGATCTTGGTAAAGATATCTGTCAGCTGATTATGAGTGGCGACATGATGTGTGCGGATGTTCCCTTCTTGAATTTTGTCGCGGATGAGATGACAATCCAACTCGATGTGTTTGGTGCGCTCGTGGAATACAGGATTAGCAGCAATGTGAAGCGCCGCTTGATTATCACAGTATAGGTGTGCTGTATGGGAATGTGAAACCTGCAAGTCATTAAAAATATAACATAGCCAAGATAATTCACAACAGGTGGTAGCCATAGATCTATATTCTGCCTCTGCAGAGGAGCGAGAGACTACTGACTGTTTCTTGCATTTCCATGAGATGAGAGAATTGTCAAGAAAAATGCAATAGCCAGTGATGGATCTTCGTGTGTCTGGACATGAGGCCCAATCAGCATCACAAAAGGCTCTTAGTTGAATGTTGGAAGTGGTAAGAAGTAGTATGCCTTGTCCTGGGTTTAGCTTAAGATAGCGCAAAACTTGATACGCAGCTTTCAAATGATTGGAGGTAGGCTGATTCATAAATTGGCTCAAAACGTGTACAACATAGGCAATATCCGGCCTTGTAACAGTAAGGTACAGAAGACGACCAACAAGCCTTCGATATGTGTTTGGATCCTGTAAGACCTCCCCAATGTGCTTACTCAATTTTATGTTTTGATCTATTGGCAGTTTAAGAGGTTTGGCTCCAATAGTCCTAGAATCGGCTAAAATATCAAGAGTGTATTTTTATTGGCAAAGATGTATACCTTTTGCTAATCGGACAATTTCTATGCCAAGGAAGTATCGTAAGGGTCCAAGGTCTTTAATCTTGAAGGCTTGATTAAGAAAAGTTTTGATAGATGTTATGGCCTTCAAGCAATTACTTGCAATGATGATGTCGTCTACATAAACAAGAAGAACGGTGAAAGATTTGTCATCTTATTTTGTAAATAGGTTGTAATCAGCCTTGGATTGCACAAATCTATATGTAATAAGGGAAGTAGAAAGTTTAGAGTACCATTGTCTGGAGGCTTGTTTAAGTCCATAAATACTTTTCAGTAATTTACATACTTGGTGGGGTTTTCCTTTGGTATATTCAGGGGGCTGTTGCATATAGATGTCTCGTTTAGGGTGCCATTTAAGAATGCATTATTGACATCAAAGTGATACAAATGCCATCCTTTTATGGCAGCAACAGCCAAAAGGCATCGAATGGTGGTGAGTGTAGCTACAGGGAAAAAAGTTTCGTGATAATCCATTCCTTCCTCTTGAGTATACCCTTTAGCTACTAGCCGAAATTTATGTCTTTCAATACTCCCATCACTATTGAATTTTAATTTGAACACATATCGACATCCGATAGCTTTCTTTCCGCGAGGTAAATCAGTAATGGCCCAGATTTTATTGAATTCTAAGGCTTCTAGTTCATCATTGATAGCTTTACGCCAGTTAGGATCACGTATGGCCTGTGCATAGGTTTGCGGTTCAGTGTGGAATGAGATGGAAGAAGTGAAAGATTTATAGTCGTGTGACAACTTTTGATGTGATATGTGATTCTCAAGTGGATAAGGTTAGCCTGAGGAGACTTGTGTTGTGGGTTGGATAAGGACTACTTGAGATGCTTGATGGCAATGGAAGTCTTTCAAGTATTGAGGAGCTTTTCTAGTCCTGATAGTTCTACGAACGGGGGTGTTATCTCCTGTTGGGAGTTGGATGTTTGTAGAAGGGTTACTAGATTACCGACTGTCACTCAATGATTCTTGATTATGGTCTGGTTGATCATGGATGGGGGGTGAGTTGGATTCTTCTTCTTTATCATTCCAATTGGTAGTGATTGGCAGGTCTTCATCTAGAATAGTATCAGTGTTTGAATGTAAGTCCAAGTTATGGACAAGAGGTAATTGTTGGGTGACAAACGAATCGACGTTAGTCACTATGGGGGCATAGTATTGGATTGGTCATTAGGAATATGTTCGGCACAGTTTCTTTTGTACAGGAACATATTCTCATAAAAAATGACATCTCTTGAATAAAAGGTTACATGACTATGTAAATTAAATAATTTGTATCATTTGACTCCGAAAGGATATCCCAAAAATAGACAAGTTTTACTTTTATGGTCAAATTTCTTCCGCCCATGAGAAAGGGTGGATGCAAAGCACAAACAACCAAATACCCGGAGGTTATCATAGTTGGGTTTGACTCCAAATAGAATTTCATATGGAGTGTTATTTTTAAGTAATTGAGTAGAAATTCTGTTTATAATGTGTGCAGCAGTAAGTATACAATCACTCCAAAATTTTAAAGAAAGTCCCGATTAAAATCTAATAGCTCTAGCGACATTCAATAAATATTGGTATTTACGTTCAACAATACCGTTTTTTTGTGATGTTTTCACACAACTACGTTGGTGAATAACACCTCTATTATTGTAAAAGTCTCACAGTTTGAACTCAGTTCCATTATCGTTACGAATTACTTTGATTTTGATATTAAATTGTGCGGCAATCGATTGTAAAAGGCTTCCAGGCACAATTTTATATCCGATTTTTATTTCAGAAGATAAATCCAGGTACTCCTCGAGAAATCATTAACAATAGTCAAGAAGTATTTATATCTGCTATAAGATTTCTCGGAACATGGTCCACATAAGTCATAATACACCACGTCGAATAAGGTGTGTGACTTATGAGTGCTGGAAGAAAAGAGAAGGCAGCGCTGCTTGGCCATGTGGCAAATAGAACAGGGATTATTATTAATAGAATGCACTGCTCCTTTTACAAGATGATCACTTATTAATTTCATCATGGAATACGAAATATGACCAAATCAAGAATGCCACAGATCAGAAGTCAATGAAACAAAATTAACCGAGGGCTCCTTGTGAAATTTGGAGAGAAGGCTTTGTAAAGAATTGGGATCAACATTCGTATTCATCAGATAATATAAATTATTTTTCTCTTCACCCATTCCAATCGTTCTCCAGGAGGAAAAGTCCTGAATTAGCAAAAGTTACAAAAAAAAAAATTAAACAATAACTGAGATCATTAGTAAATTGTTTCACAGATATCAAATTGAAGGTAAATGAGGAAACACAAAATATTTTACAACACAATTTGGTCGGTCAATCTGGCCGTCCCTATGCTGGAGGCAGGGGCCTTACTCCAATCAGGGAGTCTCACAGAACAGGAGACGAGAGTCTCCTTGGTAAGATATAAAGATGGATCACATATTATGTGATCAGTGGCTTCTCTGTCAAGAATCTAGGTGTTCCTTCTATTAAAAGGGGAAGGGACAGAGTAGAGATTATTATTACTAGCCATATTTGCTGCCTTCGGTTGATCACCGATGGGATCAAAAGGTTAGAAATTTTTCTTGGTCATTTGAGAAGGCATTGCTGAATCTTTTGGGTGAATCAAATTCATTAGTTGCTGGAACTGCAGTCTCGTTAATTCAACTTTGTCATCCTCATGGATATCTTGGTCAGAGACAGTGGTGTGGCTCAATTTGTTGGTCAAGAGTGCTATGGCTCTAGACTTACCATTCGGTCTACGACCGGGAGAGAAGCCATGGAGCTGATAACATTTATTAATAACGTGGCCAGGTTTATTACAGTGAGCACATATGGGAATTTCAGCATTTCCAATCTTAAAGCACTGTTGCAAAGAGTGTCCTCGAACACGATAATGAACGCAAAAAGGCTTGTCCTTTTTGTTCATCTGATTATTTTTCAGAGAATTATTAACCGACCATTTCGTGAGCAAGGCTACGGTTTCTGAGGGATGAACAGCGGATAACATTTGGTGTTATCGTTCTTGCTGTTGGATTATCGAAAAAACTTTGTTGACAAATGGGAGAGGGTCTATCAACATAATCTGGTCTCTCACATTAGCATAAGAATCATTGAGACCCATTAGAAATTGCATAACACAATCCCTTTGATATCGCTCAGTGAGTACTTTAAGGTTCCCATAGTTACAATCTGGGAGCGGTTCGTAGATAAAAAGTTCGTCCCAGATTATTTTTAACTTTGCATAATACAAACTTATCGAATCGTGCTTTTGTAAGAGACACGCCAAGGACTTCTTGAGTTGAAAGATGTGTGGCCTGTTCTGTTGGGTGAATCGGTCACGCAGTTCCTTACAGATTTCAGAAGCGTCATCAACGAAGGCGACACTGGACTTGATGGACGGACTAATGGAATTCTGGAACCAAGAGACAACCATGTCGTTGCAGTGTCCCCAAGCTTCGAAAAGAGGATCAGTGGAATCGCTGGGCTTGGGAATAGTGCCGTCAATGAAAGGGAGTTTGTTTTTGGCCCTTAACACTCGACGCATGGTTCAGGACCAGGTCGAATAGTTGTCGAGGGTGAGCAAATCGGCAACTAAGACGACGGCTGGACTGTCGCCGGCTTCCAAACGGAACGGGTTGCATGGATCTGAAAGGTTTTAAAAGCGAAGCAATTTTTGGGTAAAAATCGGATCTGAGTTGTCGTCGCTGTATGCGTTGTGGCTAGAGGTGTTATCGGAAGCATTAGGGTTGGGATTGTGTGCCATGTGCTCTGATACCATATAAGAATACGACAGCTAGGAAGGAGGCGAAGACAAAGGAAGCAGACGATGAAGGCATAATGGCAAAATAGCACTCAAGTGCTTTGTTGGAAAGGAGAAAAAGTCTGACATTGCATTAATGGGCTGTGCAGCCTTTTTCACTGCAGTTTACATACGGAGAAGAGTGTATATATACACTAAAATACATAACGGTAAAAAAGACACAGACCAAAAATAAAATATATTATCCTAAAATACATCAATGTAAATATACCCAAAAGATAAAATACTACCTAATAAAAGACTACCTAAAAATACAATATTCACACCAGATATTTTCTAATATGTTACATATTTGGTAATAAAAGCATAATTTCATCTCCTGTTAATAAAACAGAGCCAATTAATCCAGAGAAGCCATTTCCCTCCCAACTTCCACCCGAAAAAACCATGAACTAATCTAACAAAAGGCCATTACCGGAAAAAGGGCAACTGTTGACGGCGGTGGTGGAGGCGGGCCGCGCCTTCAGACCCTGCTTCTGGCTGGGCCACTGCTCCAGTGGCAGTACCAACCGCACCCACCGGCTTGACCTTCTGGTGTCAGTGGCTGCTTGGACAAGACAAGAGGCCTTGACAATTTCCATGGCTCTGTTTCTTCCTCTTGCCGCAAGAAACAGAGACTGATTTCCGTAGACACGCAAACCAAACTAGTGTGAAAATGTATACTCATATTCTTGTTTCTTTTTTCTGCCATGGAAGGAGATATGGGGTTCCTCCCTTGGATTTATAGGGAAGAAGAAGAAGAAGAGAGATTTCTTCTTCTTTTTTTGCATTAATTAAATTTAGATTTTTTTGCTTTATTGTATAAATGGGTGCTTAAAAAGAGAAATTATATCAATGATAGTGAGATTGAATATAAGGGCAATGATTTGAAACCTTGCCCACCTGCAGATCTCACTTCCTATGAAAGCAGAACTGCCTTCCAGGTGAATGGCTGCCATTTATTTGCCCACTTTCTCTGTCTGTCACCAAGATGAGGAGGAGAGTAAATATCAGATATAAGAAGGGTATTTTTGTCATTATATGAAGCATTTTTAATATTTAATTATTAACAGTCTCTGGTAAAATACTTAGAAAAATATTTTTTGTCACGTTCAATTGTCCAGATTCCTCAAATTTTATTTATTTTGAATTAAATTTATGTTCATCTAATTTAATAGATATAATATTTTTAGTATTAAATATAATCATCTAAAATTAAAATTTAAAAATATATTTATTCTTTATTTTTTTATTTTAACTTTATTAAACTATATAAATATAAATTAGATAAAAATTATAAAACATAACCAGAGATGTAGCATTACTCAAATTGTTGTATCACTGGATCCAAGTTATTATATGTGTTAGAAAATTACTCGATCTTTATTGTCAAATCTAATTGGAGCTGATTCCATCCTCATCTCTTCAAACCTAAACTCTATATAGCACAACTAAAAATAAAATATTAAAGAATTTATGAGACTCATTTCTTGACATATCATCATCTGTTATTTAAATCAGATATCTTTTCAGGAGAATAGAAATATGTGAGAATATAAAAATATGTATGGATTCACATGATAAAGATTTAATATTTAGGTGTGTTTGCCTGTTTGGTGGTTTTGAGGTTTGTCCAACTAAGTGACATCCCACCGGAGCCCCGACTATGAGGCGGCTCAAAAATGTGCTTGGATGAAGGGTGTCTTAAAAGTATCCCAAACTGAGAGATAGCTTAGAGGCAAATATGCACTAAAGGATGAGCACTATTATCGGTTGTTGGATTATCACTGGGGTGCACTTGGGTGGAAGGCTTAACACTTGATAGAGAATCTCCTAGAAGGATGGTTGACTCCCTGAAACGAAGGATAGTCTTTTAGTGGAGGGCTTGCACCTGTAGAAGAGTGACTTTGGGGCGGATCAAAGTTGTGTTCATTGGTTGATGCCTTTAAAAGATAAATGAGAAGAACTCTTTCGTTGCTCCCACTCGTTAGAGGGAGGATCTCTCTTTCTCTTTTATTTCTCTCTTATCTGTTTTCTATCTGTATTCTTAGAGCTTTCTTCTCTAGGTTTACAATTCTTTTCTTCCCCTGTAGTGTAGTGAAGTGATATTTATAACGTTAGTATATAATTTGACATTCCCTAATTGGTAACTATTGCTTGTTAAATTGTCCAGGTAGATAAGAAAATTTCGGTTGGTTAGCAGTCTCATTTCTTCTTTGACGTAATCATGATAGGCGTCTGGTATGATAATTACTACTTTGAAAAATATCGTGTAAACTGTGGGCGAATATTCACAAATATCTATTAGGCTTATACTGACTAATTATAACAAAATTACTCAACGTGTGAAAAAATGATCGTAGCCTATTTTGATAGGGTCGTTCATGGCAGGCTATTGGGCAGGCCCATACCTCGGTGTGCAATCCTGAGTTGTGTGATCTTTGATCTTGAATTATATGGGCCTTCTCCCGGGTCGTAACTTTAAGATAATTTTTTTATCGTTAATCTTAATATTCGAATCGATTATTGGATGATGTATTCGTCATAAATATGTTAATATTTGAAAATAGTCTAAGTAAGAAATGACTTTATAATTCCTAATTTAAGAGTGATGTACGGCAGCCAACCATTAGATATTATAATTTTTAATTTTTTTTCTGTTTTTTAACTATATTTTTAACTTTTGATTTAATACTTATTTGTCTAAATTGGTCATATTCAAAGTCACATCCTTAAAAACATGTGGTGCTAAAAATCTTCAAAAATTGGAATTTATGAAATGATCAAATATTAAAATCTTTATATGGTTAATTTGGACAAATTTCTTCATATATAATATTCATTAATATTAAATTAAAAAATTAACTAAAAATTTATATTGGTTCTAACAAAATAATGAATTTCATGAATTTTATGATAGCTTAAGTCTTATGAGCTTTGAAGAGAAAACAGGAGTAGAGTTGATCAAATAGACTTTAAGTATTTCAAAATATAAAAAGATGATTTAGGATCCCATAACACAAAATATAAAAACATTAAAATTGACCTTATTTTCACATTATATTATATAAAAATTATACTGTTACTTAAAATCTATACATCCAATTTTTTTTAAATATAATATACCCAATTTAAGAATAAATCAATAGATTATCTGATATTAAAATAAGTTTCAATATAAAGAGTATAGAGTATATTGGGATTGAATTCTGGCAATAAACTTTTTAAAAATAAAAAAAAGTTAAATTAAATTTATATTCATATTTAATTTAAACTAATTTTGCTTTGTAATCATACAAATTCACCTTTATCACCTCAACCAATATGATAATAACATATATTTTAAGCTTTACATTAGTATATATTAAAAAAAAAATACCCTAGTCGATTAGCCGAGTATGTAAAAAGCTTCCACATAAATATTGAGAAATGAAAAAACAACAATATTCTTAATTTGTTTCTCCTTTTTTACTCTAAACTTTTATTTTAGAATCAACATGTGTTATCCTAATTTTTGTCAATTTATCCTAATAAAAAAAAAAACTTACTATCAAATTAATATATGCCAATCCATATGACATAAAAAATAATATTTATATTTTTAGTAAAATAACATTTGAATAAAAAATATCCTTTTAATGGACAAAAATCAATTAAAGTAAAATAAATAATGTTTATATTTTTCTTTTGTGACAACCCTTTCACCTCAATGTAAACTTCCTATGTATTGAGGGATCAATAATTTAAAAGAATGACATATAAAAAAAAATTATATACAAGTACCCCTACTTTTAGAAACTAAAAATGAATGAGTTCCATCTCTAAAGCATTAAAATTTTTAAAGTTTTTTCTCAATTGTTAGATCATAGAGATTTTAAAGTTTAGAATTTTTAATTTTTAAAAAGATATGAAGTTATCTTTTAAATAAAAATTTAAAATATTTATATTATAAAAAATCTCAAAAAAATTATTATTTTTCTTAAGAAATTGAATGTAGCCCTCATAATCCGGAAATACAATCATAGAATGGCTAATGGCCAGCACAATTTTATTGGCCGTGACAAGCATAATTTTTTACTTATTTATTTTCTTAAATTTCAAGTCTCTAATTTTAGTTATATTTTGCCTATTTTTAGTTATTTATATTTGTAAAATGTATATTTATTTCTATTTTACCTTGGCAAGTGCCCCAAATAATTTCACTGTTACTCACCTGTCTTCTCTCTGTAAGCTGTCTGTCCTTTTGACTTCTTCTTCTTCACTCTTCTGTCCTTCTCTCCTCCCTCGATTCTTGTGTCACGGTCGCTATAAATATTGTGTGAGCATCCCTCCACTTTGCTCTACCAACACATTGTTTCTCCCTTCAAAAACCATGCTCCCCCACCGTGTCTCAAGCCCATTAGCCTCCCTCTCTTTCCCCCTTCACAGTTCTCTCCGTCATTGATGGAGGTTGAAGACCAGCATCGAGTTCAAAGCATGGAAGCACAAGAGGAAGGCGTGGTGATGGCTTCTTCAAAAATGGAGGAGATGGTGCAAACCCAGATTTTGAAAGGGAAGAGAACCAAACGGCAGAGGCCACAATCTCCTATCCCTTTCAAGATACCTCCCGCTTTTTCGTCCAAAATCGCTAAAACAAGCAGCGATACCTCCGGTGATATGATAGACGACGACGTTGCCATCAACACCAACACCAATATGCAGCCCAACTCTTCTGATGAATACTATCTCCCCCACGAAAACACCGACGACGACGACGACGACAACAATCTGCAGCCCACCTCTTCCGATGAATATTATCTTCATGATAGTGTCACCGAGGAAGAAATGGACGTCGCCAATTGCCTGATTCTCCTGTCTCATGGCCAATCCCACCGGCCACCGGAGCATCGTCAAGCTGTGGAGGCAACCGGCGGGAATAAATTCAACGGCCGGAAGTTCTCGGAGATGGGATCTGGGGCAGGAGCTGGTAAGGTCGGATGTAATGCCTACGAGTGCAAAACGTGCGGCAAGAGATTTTCCTCCTTCCAGGCGCTGGGCGGCCACCGCGCCAGCCATAAGAAGTCTAAGGTTAAGGAGGAGGAGGAGAAGCGCCGCGCCTATTTGCAGCTATCCGGCAACGCAGATTCTCAGCGCTCAGGTACTGCATTCGCTCTCCAATCGAACCACAAAAGCAGCTCGTCCGATAAGCCCAGAGTTCATCGGTGCTCAAACTGCGGAGCAGAATTCGCATCTGGGCAGGCGTTGGGAGGTCACATGAGGCGGCACCGTGGCGCAGCTGGCCGATCTCTGCCGGCCCTGTCGCTCACTGCTCCGATGATGACCGCTGATCATCGTGAAGATTGGCAAGAGAAGAGGGTGGTCCCTTCGCCGCCGGCAAAGGGTAACGTGATATCTCTTGATCTGGATCTCAACCTTCCCGCCCCAGAAGACGATCACATGGAATCTTACTTTCACTTAGCGTCAGAGCAACCACCAGAGCAACAAAAGCCCCGTCAGCTTGATTTTCCTCCGCCTACGCTGGTGGACTGCCATTTCTGAAGATATATAAACATATATAAGAATAATAATCCCCCATCTTTCTTCGTTTTTACACCTTCCCCGTCCACAGGGATCACTGAGATAAATCTCTCAGCAGTTGACAAATTTGAGTGTTCGCGTGAATAGTGATTATATTGATTGATAATCATTCATTAAGCAATGATATAAATAAACAAGCACCGATTCTTTTATTCTTTCTTGTATTCGTAGTTTGAATCTTACATTCGAAATGACTTATGTCTTGAGCTGATAAATGGGATTTGTCTGCTGTAAGAAAGCCTTTAATTCATGCAAAGTGCATGATGGACATCTTACTCCTCTTGCATTTTTAAGGTAAATAATAATAATAATCTACCCAATTTTCTAATATTATGAGTTAATAGGATAGTCAGATATATAAAGTTCTAATATATATATATATAATTTAAAAAAAAGGTAACTTATTTATTTATATTATAGTCATATTATATCACATTCACATTATCATTAAACAACTTTACTATGATGTATATTGCTATTTGGAGTAAAAAATAAGATATTATTGAACTCATTTATCATTTACAGGGAAAACCTGTTTAGTTCTTCCTATCTCATAGCTAAAGTCATGGTATTAGTGATAGATTAGAGGTATTGAAGAATAATATTTATGGAACCCAAGTAAGCATCTTCATTTACCATATGTAAATTATAATTTAAATTATGTGCACGATAACAAAAATTAATACATGGGAAAGACCAAAAATTACTAATGGTACCGATTAAGATATAAAATTTTATAAAAAAAAAAATCAAAACCTTAAATGCTAAGTGAGTGTGATATAAAAATTTTCTTATTTTTTGAAAAAAAATAAATATTTATCAGTCAGGTTAAATAACCATAAAATTTAAAAATGCTAAACCAAAACCAACAAAAAAAACCCAGAAAAATGATAATATCCAAACTGAAACCTAATCATTAAAGATAATTATCTCATTTTTCAATTCAGCTCCATGCACGCAAGCGAGCTTCCCGTAGACTTCATCTTCTGCATGGAGAAATTCCATCCCTAAGATTTCTACTCTTGTGGGCCCTAAATATTTTGTAGCCATTTGATTCAGTGCTCTAACACCACTGAAGGGAGGAGATTGGTGCAGGGGTACGTAGACGTGATCTTCTTTGCGGTGACAAAATTAACTAGATACTTGATTTTAATTAGTGGTTGTAATAAATTTTGAAATATATTTGGAATCTAAATTATAATTTGACTAAAATTCAGGTTACATGATTAAACTTTTTATTTAAATTTTACACACTATAATAGTAAATATAAACTCTGAAAGAATCGATAACTTACTTCTTAATATATCATTCGACGTTTAAATTAGTAAAAAATTTATAATTTTGAATGTGAGAGAGAGATGGAGAATTTGGTTTCGTATTTTGTTGAAAAATAATTATATTAGAGGGTTATACTCCATTCATTATTTTTTAAAATTTATTTATTTTTCTAGAAGAAATAAGGCGCATTTATAGTCTTAGTACTAGTTGTTGACGGTTTCTTTAAGTGAAGTAATTGGCAACAATTTAGGGTTTAAGCTAATTAAAAATTACTTACTTTAATTATCATTATAGACGTTCTAATTGTGGGTTAACTAAAAACGGTTAATGTCTAAATACTAAACTAATGATTTTGAGCATCTAATATTGATTAGTTTGAAGACATTTGCCTAGATTAATTCTAAAGTATATAAACCCTTTGTTTAAATTAGACGCTCAGTTTGACATTAAATACGCAACCGTATAAACATACAACTTAATCTGACTTATATCTTACTTAATAACTATCAAGCAACTCGTTGCCTGGTAGTGGACGGATCAGGGGGGTCTGCGACGTCCTCACGCGTCGCAGACCCCTGCAACGCGTTCCCGGCCATTGGATTAAAGAATCCAACGGCCGGTGATATATATATATATATATATAAAAATTTAATTATTATTATTTTTTTTGATATTTTTTTTGGATCTGATTTTAA
>JAOVVI020010157.1:0-13216 GCA_028571085.2 Nepenthes alata
ATCATGAGTTAGCTGCTTGTGACAGTTTTGTAAAAATTCCGATGGCTGGTTGCAAGTAAGCCCGTGACAGCAGCTTAATAGGCCTCGCATGGGTATAGATACTTTGTCATGTTCTTTTAGAGTATGAGCAAGAGTTTTTTTAATACATACAAACTATCTCTTTGTATCCCCTATTTTAAAAATAGTAAAATTTCTCCTCTTTTGTCAATAGTTCATTTGTTCCAAATTTTTTCAAATAAATCTGATATTTTATTGTGTATTTATCTTTCCTTCCATTGTCGCTCACGTTCTGAAACCCTAACAAACAAATGCTTAGTAATTTCTAGAGATACATTGACAATTTGGAAAAAGAAAAAAAAGGACTCCAGAGCCGTTTGATATTTATATAACGATTGATATTTACACAGTGAAAGCAGTTCAGCCATGAATTCATTATACACAATACAAAGTATTGCATTGTAAACAAGTAACTTAAAACATCTCAAGATGTGTACCTATGAATAGCTTCAATTATCTTCTCTTTGTCTCTGGTTGGAAATGCTTCCAGCAGGACCCCATCTTTATAGAAGTGGAACAGAGGCACCACCTGCACCAGCTATCATCAGACTCCCTTTCAGGTAAGGATTCTAGTCTTTTAAAATCTCATTTGTGGCCACGGCAATCAAATGCTAACCGAACATGGATGAAAATATTGGTATCGGTGTCGGTACGGTATCGGTATCGGTCGTGGCTATATCAGTATTGAACAATATGTATTAATAACAGATATATAGAAAGAAAATTGTTTTTAAAACTTATAAACTAATAGGACCATATTAGCTGATAGATCACTTATATTGGTTGATATATTTGCCAAATTTTGGCCGATTTTCAAAGATTGTTTCCAGTCAACATGAGTAGCTACAATCAAATGTTGCATATCTACAGTGATGCAAATGGTTTAGACTAGAAGACATAACCTGAGATGTATACATACCCTTATTCTTAGCCTCTCGGCAACCTCAGACTGCTCATCATACTCGTCCATAACCTGTGTTGCATGGAATCAGCCATTAAAATACATAATATCCACTGTGATTCAGTGAACATATTCATTGCATGCTCCTAGTAAAGCATCCTCAATTTTTCAGTAACTGGCTCCATGATTAACTATACCTTCCACATCATAGGCAAAAATATCGACATCGGTTGTATCTGGCAATACATAAAGTATTGGACGTAATGTTTTTGTAGAACGGAACCTATAGAAAAACATTAGCCGATATATCATGATATATTTTCGATATGACGACATATTATATCGACATGTCAGCTGATATTCCACTCTATACTCTATACAAGTTGGAGATGGACACTATAAAGAATAGCATTATGTGCATCAGAAAACAGTACATTATCAAATTTTGTTTTTAATATCGAAGAGAGTAGACACAGAATTTATTCATGTCCTGTACTATTCCAAAATCTCTTGTCGCTTAAATATCTCTTGAAATTAGAGGGATGCTCACATTATGCTTTAAGAAGATGACTGGAGCTTCTTCGTCACCAGATCCCTTGCACAGTTTCGAAAATGCTCGCTCAATGTACTTGCAACTTCCACAAGAAGTGCGATAGAAATCTACGACAACCAAAGATTTAGTCTTCTTGGCTTTCTCGAGAATGCTTAAGAACTCCTCATCGGTCTTGAATTCTTGGACACAGTCCACAGGACAGAGATCATCATCTTCTTCTTCATCAACTGAATCTCCTAAACTTTTGTCAGCAAGAGCTCTGATCACCACATTGTTGATTTTGAATCCAATTCTTTTGAACTCCAAATCCAAGTTTCTGAAAATGGAAGGTATTCTTGCCCTCACAATGCATGGTGAGCTGCAGCTTTTACCAGGAAGTAGTCCATGAACTATAGAGAATGTTTTATGATCAAAGTGTCCTTTGCAGACATTGCCAAAATTTAATGACAACTTATAGATCTTAATAATATGTGGTTGCATGAAGGCAAATAGAAATATCCACAGTAGAAGTTCAGAAGAAACTGAAGCTGCCAGAGTATAATTTGGTACTATCAACATCTAATCGTTCATACAACGCAATGTGATCCTATCCTGTAACGTAAGACAAAACAGAAAGTTAAGAACCTGATAGTCCCGAGGGCTCTTTGTAGTCAAAGCATGACATAATAATTTGTGAAATAATGTAATAAATAATACAAATAGCTTTGAATATAACATCGAAGTCCCATAGTGCTCTCTCTAAATGTTAGGCCGAGCCATGGCTAGTGGGGGAAAATGCTAGGCTAGTGCCGTCGAAGAGGCACAATAGGATAATACTTAAAATGCAGGGATATAAAAAGGAAGATGAAGTGGAACATATAAAGGTAAAAGAGACAAATCTCCAGTACAATTGTGTTCCTTCTCCATCGGTTAATTCCCATTAAATGCCATTAACCAGGATGCTTTGTTCAGTACTTCAAACTAAATGGAATTCAATACATAAATGACTATAAAACATGCCCATATGTTAATAACATCAACACCATGTTAAATCTCCCAGTATGATCAAATTCATATGAACAACCAAGAAATAGACAATATCTACCGTCTGCTATTTTCATACAGTAACACCAAACAAAAATTTTCGTCACCATTAAAATTTAGAACAGCATATAAATATCCCACAACTGAGGGAATTCTGCAAGTTAATGATCAGCAAATATGGCCCGAAGTTGATAACATTAAGCAGCATTTTGATCGAACTTAAAGGAGATTAAAGCTACCCACAATCAATACTTGACGACCACTAATTCCATAATTGAGAGCAGAACTAATGAACTGATTGCCTGCTTCTGCATCTCAATGTGACTGGGCATTATCCAAAGTACTAATCAGAGAACAAAGATTATTACTCAAACAGCGTGCGATTAAGACTATAGGCGTCGAAATTAAATTGCAAGAAATATGATGCAATTAAGCCACCATTAATTAAGCCAGCAAAGTTAAAATGCGAATGGTGTGGACAGAAATTATGAGAATGATCAAGCGAATTAACACCCCTACAGCAAATCGACAAAGAAGGGTCATTTAGCGTGTACCCATTTCGAGTTGTAGTTCCCGCCGGGAAAGATGACTGGACTGGACATGAAAGAAGAAAAGGACGTGATAGGCTCTTATCAGCCCTTTGCCCTTGCATTATCGTCAACCTTTGTTTTTTTTCTTTTTTTCTTTTTAAAAAAGGAAAATCCACTTTTCGATATGAATTTTAAGAAAATAATTTTCTGAAAAAAGATTTTATGTCAAAACTTTAAGAAGGTTTTACTTTTGATTCTGAAATTTAGAGGGTTTCTATTTAGTTTTTTTTTAAAATAAGATCCCATGGTTCAACAGATTTAGATATGGATCATCATATACCAAATAAATTTTAATGCAGAAGTATGTATTAGTTAAATTTGAAACCAATTAATGTTTTCTGAAAATATGTTGATTTATAATGAAATCAATTTTAATGCAGAAGTTGTATTAGTTAAATTTGAAACCAATGTTGCTTCCCGGGTCCCAGTTGTCGTACCGATTAAGGAGCCTTCGGATTCTCCGTCGTTAGGAGGCTATCACGAGAAGATTCGATCTTCGTCTCTATTAACTTGAGACCTGCACAACACAACTAACAAATAAGAGATCAGAGATTCGGTGAGATTTATCCCACCGCGAACACTCTGATGCTCAAGTCAGCAACCTCCCGAAATAAATAGAAAGGAGGGCACGCGCTTAGAGGCTCGCGAAAATATGCTGTAAATGCGTGGGGAGTGCGTGAATGTAGGTGGGTGAGATTTAATGAGCGGGTGTTAGGAGGCCTGGCTCCCGAAATGCACCGTAGAATGTGGCTAACTCTTGTCGCCTGATAAGGTTGAGAGAATCGGATCTGGCCGATGGTTTTGAGCTTCGTTGGTTTCAAGTAGAGCCGATTGTCCAAGATCCGAATTTTTCCTCCCTTTCCCTGTAGAAGGGGAGAGATTTTATAGGCCCCCTGGTTGGGGATTTGGACGTGAGAATCCCCGTGCTTGGGTTCGACGGCCGCTGAATGTTGTCTGCAGTCACCGGTGTGTTGGTTGTCGCCTTGCGATGACAGGTAGACCGTCGGGCACTGCAGGCCACATTTGGTCTACCCCTCATACTGGGATTGACCGGAGAACTGCGGGCAATAGCGCCAATCGCAGTTGGCAGCGCTGACTTTCTCCTCATTGTCTCGTTTCCCCTGCGCCACCACTACAGCCGAACAGCTGCATTAATGGGCTGCAAATGTTGTTCATTGGCTGCGAGTATGGGTTGCCACGTAAGCCGTTCTGGAATGCGATACTGGACTCTTCGTTTGGGCCGTTGCTCCATGGGTTGGGCTTCGTGTCCCTTTGGGCCTTCGTACTAGACCCAACACTAACCTCCTATGCCTCGGCCGATCTGTGATTGCGGCCTAGCATGTCCTTCTGGGTCCAGCTCACAGCAGTTGGGTTTTCCTCAAGATGCGCCAATGCTTGTCGTTTTCCCACTTCGCGCCTTCCCCAAGCGGTTGCGTAGGCTTTTCTGACATCACAGTGATTCGGTGCCTTGAATGAAAAGATTCGCACGCTTGAGGTGGCATTGTATTCGAGGTCCTTCCTGTTCCATAAAAGACGTCTATGGGATAGCGTGTTCCATTAGGCGCTGAGAGGGCACCAACTTGCCCATAAATAAGAGGGTCCTTCGACTAGTGTGGTTCATCCCTTGGCTGACTTTGGAGGCGCCATGCGAGAGCCACGGTTCGTCCCACCATCAGTGGGAGTCCGTGAAGGAATCGGATGGCCTAACTGGGAATCTGGATCTCTTGATGAAGACCGTCCTCATGCCCGCGCCGTAGGTGACTGCTCATTCTAATGTGGGTGGCTCGGCCACTCTATCGTCGTCACGTGCCTCCCCCCACGAAGCGACGTCTTCCAGTGTGCAGTGGGACCACGGTGGACCCACCCGGGGGGCTTTACCACCCGTGTGGCACATCGCTAATGGTCTCTACATCACTTGGACCACCGTCCACTCTCTTTAGAGGGGTGGCAAAGGGTGGAGCCTCTGTACGGGGAGCACACGCTTCCTGCGTCCCTGCCAAGGTCTCCCTAGTTGGTGCTGGTTCTGTCGCGCCAGTCGACTACGGTCGACTGTTGGGGCAAGGCCAGCGCGGGCGCTCCTATGCTCGGGCGCGTCAGAATTTCGGTGATGCCACTAGAGTGACCTGGTATGGATCACGGTTCCCAGTTGCGCCCAAAGCATTCAGCGATGCCGCCTTGGGATTTCTATTCCGAGTTGTAATTTTTTTTATTTCTTGTGCCTTTACTACTGTAGATCTCGTACTTTGTAAAAAAACCATTGATCAATGAAAGAAGTAACCCTTTGTCTTCATTCTGCCATATTGTTGTATGCGTCTTTTCCTGTCGACTGTTTTTTAGACTGTCCACATGGTCAACTCCCCCACTTTTTTATAGCGTCATGCTATGTTCCGCGCACCTGAGCGTCTCTGGGCGGTCATGGCTAGACTCGCAGGTCTTGTCCCTCGAGTCACAATATTGACTGTCTGTGGGAGGACGCGATGGGAAGAGATTCTTGGCGGCTGATGTCAGGGAAGCTTGATCGCCATGGGTGGTTGTCACATCTGTCTGGCCGTCTGGTGCATTAAATGCACAGGAAATCTCGGGGCACTGCGCCATAATGATACGCCTTGAAAAGGTGCAGAGTTTCAGGGATCTGCCACGTGGAGGTTGTCCGTCGGCTTTCTCTTGGAACATTTCGTCTTCAAAACGTCACCGTTTTAGTGGGTGAACTTTTCTTATTTAAACGCATGAGTTCCCCCCAAAGTCGCGTACTCTGTTGCTTTGTTCTCAGGCGGCGTGAAGCTACGCGCTACTTTGCAGGTCCTTTTGTCTCCCTCTGTTGCGACTTTAATGGAGAGGTCGATTTCATCATCTGGGTTAGAATCTCCTTCCGAAGAGCCTGAGACCGAGACCCATGCCTCGGGGATCCCCGGGGCCACCGCAACCTACGTGACGGCAGCGCAGGAATGTCATTCAGAGGCCACCGTTGTGGGTCCAATGCAATTTTTGAGGGTACCTCCAGGATTTCAGAGGGAAGGGATGTCCGCCTCCTCTCTAGGTTGCAAGCCCAGGAGGGCATATCCATTGCTTCGCCAAGTTGCCCTGTCCTTCGAAGGCGTCAAAGCCAGGATGCAGGTCGCAGTCGGAGAGATAGAGAAATTGAGGGCTCACGCCGCATACTTCGAGGAAGCGTGGGCAGAGTCAGAAGCGAGGGCATCTAGGCTTGCTAGCGCTAGCGTTCGGGCCCATGCCCTTATTCTGGCTCTCCAAGAGGAGCTTGAGCAGCTGCGGCTGCAGTTCGGATGGGAGATCGCACGGATGGGAACTAAGTTGAGGTCGAGGTTCTTGCCGGAGGAGGTCGATCCTGCATTGGAAAGGAACTTTTAGGATGGCATCCATCTCAGCCGAAGACTAGTCTCGCTGGAGGATCCGAACTTTTGCACCGGCATCCTGGACTCTCAAAACTCTGGTGCCTTGACACACACGGACCTGTTAGGGTATCCAGCTCTATATCCCTTTGAGCCCAGAGGGGGTCATTTGTTGTACCTTGCGGCCGTAGGCCGTTGTAAAAAAAATCATTAATGAATATTATAATGAGGCCTAATACTTGACTGTTCCGCTTATCTTCCATTACTTATTGTTATTGAACTATCTGTCTTCTCTCTCATGCGTCTGTCTTGGGAGTCCCGCCGCCGTCGTTCCTGGCGACCAAAATTTCCACATTAAATGCGGGTGTGACAGTAGAGATTTATTGGGGCGATATCAATTCGCAATCTGACAAGAGGTCATGATTGGTCATTGCTTTGGGACTCGCGATGCTCTTGCTGGGCTTGCACGTGGCATGGCTACTCAGCGAAGGCGTCGTTTGGGTTTTCCCGCGCGCTGCGTCCTGTTGTTTATTTAAGCAGTGCGCAAGCGAACCCTTTCTTCTTTGTGCCTTTTCAAACCGCAATTCTTCTCCTGGTGAAAGAGAGAGAGCGATGGCCAAGAAGAGAGAATCTCATTCCTACTCATGGGTCTCCAAGTCAGGCCGCCAAAGGGTAGCCAACAAGGGCTCCGTCCTGACAATGAGTGTCATCGCCGCTTTGATGGTGGACTACGGGATCCCCGGTGATTGGGCCTATCGTGCAACTGGTTCCGCTGGTAGGGCTAACTCTCCCCCAGATGGTTTCATGACCGTTTACGAGTACCATCTGAGAGGGGAGTTTTGTTACCCCATGCCATGCACTCTGTATATGCTGCTTGAGGCGTTGGGCAACCCTGTGGCGAGGCTCCATCCCAACGCCGTCAGTTACCTAGTTTTGCTTTGTGTCTTCTCTCGTTTTCACACCGGCGCGTTCAATGCCAAGGCAGTGAGGGTGGTCTTTTGTTTCACAGAGCCGGAGGATTGGGTCTCTGTATCTCCGAGGACCGATTTCCATTTCCACAGGACTAATCCCGACTTGGTTAAAAACTAAAAGGTACGCTTCTTCTTCCTGCAAGAGCCTTCCAATTTAGAGCTCTCGTGCGAGTGGGGTCCCATCTCGAAGTACTTTCACGGGAAGCCATCCTCAGAGGACACTAAGGAGACGGCGGAGTTGGTCGCCGCCATCGAATCCGAGATGGCAACATTCTCTGTCCAGGGATACTATCTAACGCCCCCTATGTTCGAGGTTGCCAAGTGGGGGCCTTCGTCTGGCTGGGGTGCCACTGTCTCCTCGAAGAAGAAGTCTGAGGATGTCGTGATCCCCGAGTCATCAGGAGGGGATGTTGAGGAGAGCTGCTCACTGCTGGAGTCATCCTCAGATGAGGAGGAGGTTGAGGCTTTGCTGAAGAGGCTGAGGGAGGCTAGCAGTACCTCCATTAGGAGGTCGCAGAGGTTGGCCGTAGGGTCCACCACACGGGATCGGCTTCCAGTCCGGGAGGCAACGGCGAGCGTCGAGCCACGGGAGGAAGCTACCGAACCCTTTTCAATTTCCGCCGTAGCATTGGCTGAGTACGGTGTTCCTGCGGTGGAGCTTTATTCTGGTGATCGGCCTTCTACGGGCTCCTTCACCAATCCGAGGCCGCCGGAGTTCATTGTTGAGAGCGCTCCAGCCGCGGAGGGTGGCGTGTTGATTCCTGGGGAGTCGGAGGAAGCGCTCTCGCCTGAGCTAGCATCAGTTCTCGCTGGACCTTTAGAGCCTACTAGGCCCCCAATTGGGCCATTTTTGGAGGTTGGAGCTTAGGAGGGTGCCTCCACGGTGTTGGAGGTCAAAGCCGTGCGGGAGGTCAGTCCACTGGGTGTTGAGTTGACTTCGGAGACCGCTGCTGCAGGCGCGGTTCAGAGGTCGGAGCCCCCAAGCGTTCCTTCTCCTCCGATGGCTCTTGGCCATCCAAGCATCACAGGGATCGCGGCAGAACATGGGGAGCCCCTAGGCTTGTCCACGCCAGGAGATCTTGCCTATCGTCCGGACATAGCTTCCGCTCAGGTATGGCTGTCTTGAGTCGAGTATTTATTTGTAGTCTGGAGCTTTGAGAATTTTTGATCTTCTCCCTTCCCATACAGGCTCTGGAGGAGGCAGATTCTCTCGATGAGCTCACAGCTCAACTACATGAGAACTCCCACCGTAGGAAGGAGATTGCCCAGCGTATCAGAGTCTAGGTCGCTCTCCTCCGCGAGGAGAGCGAGCGGCTGCAGGGAGAGAAAGATCAGATGCAGGAGGAATTCAGGCTCCTAAGGGAGGAGGTTGCGTAGCTGAAGGAGGTGGTCACCGTCCTTGAGGACGACAACTCCCATCTATCTAGGGATCTAAGGGCATGGCTCACTCCCTCGGAGGTGAGCCTTGTCATGGAATCCAGGTTTTGGGACGGCATCCGCCTGTGCCGTAGGATCGCTTTGCTAGTGGTTCTCGATGTTCCAGAAGGTGTCTTCTACTCGGGCAACTCCAGGGTCCTTGACAGGTCTTGCCTGAGGAATTTCCACGAGGAGGGCGGTCCATCAAATTCTCGGGAGTAGCTTTACTTGTTTATGTTGCTTTCTTCCTTCTCTGCTACTTGTAGACGCATTGTACAGATGAATGAGGAGTAGAACTCTTTCCCGTTTCCTTTAATACTTTCAGATGTGGTTTTAGAGATAGTATCTCGTGTTTAATAGCTAAGCTTGTAAAAGTTATTGTAGCCCAAGGCCCCAACCCGACGCCTTCTTGCGCTATACTCGTCCTCCGTCGAAGGATGTTGTCACATCTAGCACGTTTAGTGGGAAGCGCGATTCAGTAGAGTGAACATCGTCGCAAGTCCCGTGGAGCCGCACCAACGACCAGCTCGGTTTTCAAGCCACAGCAGCCGGACTCCGAGTCTATGCCTTTTTGCATGTAGTACCTGCATTAAGTTCTCTGCCCCTGCTCTGGGTGTCGTTGCCACCCGGTGCTAGGTCCTAACCCATGACCATCGTAGACTGAGGGTGCTCTATTATTTGGGAGAAGGTCGCCGCACGTCTGGAATCCTCACCCCCTAAGGTTTTGTTGGCCGTAAGTTGGGAAGCTTCAAAAGCCCCGATGCCTTTAGTTTTGATTGCCTGGGTCATTTGGTTCGGAACCATGGTTCCTTGGGTCGAACGGACCCTACTGCGTAGAGCTGTAATTCAGTGGTGACCGCTTTCGGGTTGCTTGACGAAAGGCCAAGTTAGCGGGCCGCTTTGGGCCCTTTCGACGTGGAGTCGAAGTCCGGATGTGGCCGCCTTTGGGCCGCTCGACGCTTGGTTGAGGCTCGAACAAGACCGCTAGTGGGTCACTTGGCCTTTGTGACAAATTTGAATATACCAGGGCCTCTCTGTTGCAAAGACATCCTCGTCCTTCACTTGACAAACCTATTAATGAGCATAAATTTGAAGAAACGCGACTTCAAACAAAGGAAAAAGGATATGGAGAATGTTCTTATGGTTTCCTTACAAAATTTTAGTTCTAAATTTTTGCATTAAAATTTTAAATTAGATAATCGACAATCATATGATACAAATATATGTCGATACTGTAACATAAGATATCATTCAAAATATAATTGTCCGAAAAAGAAGCATTCCTACTGGAATTGACATTCCTTTTCAATTCAAATAGCAGCCATCATTGGGACTAAGCCAACAAAATCAGACTTTACCTTTTCTTCCATCTTCTACTTTATCCACTAAAGATTTTGAGACAATTGTCATCCAAAGATACAATTGTCATCCAAATTCTATCTCATACAGATTCTATCTCCACATCAATTTTATCTGCCACTCCAGATAATCATTCTTGAATCACTGATTGTACATGTTACAAGTATTTGACTGTTGACCAAAGCCATTTCACTACTAAAGTTGATGTCTTTAATATAAAAAATCCATACAGTTAATGATCTCATATGCATGTCAGTCATATTGGCTCTATTTCTATGCCTTCTCTCTCTTTTAGTTCTAGTAAATTTATTTTTTATTTTTATTTTAATCTTATTTATTCTGACATTTGGGGTTCTACACCTATACCTACTAAAGATGGATCAAACTATTTTGTTATTTTGATCGATAACTTCTGTTATTACAGAAGGACGTGTATTTTACATCATTGATTTGAATTACTAGAAGTATATTGAGAATTCTATAATATAGGATGTACTCAATTTTTAAAATAAATATAAATTCTTGAATTCAATACTACTACAAAATATTGGGAGTCATATTTCCAAATACCATCAAATCACATGGCACTATATACAAAAAAAAAACTTACCCAAACACATTACAACAAAATGGTCCAATAAAAGCTTGGTTATATTCTTAATAGTATTTGATTGCTTCTTATATCAACTTCTTTACTAGAAGAACTTTACGAAGTTGTCCTCGCTATGAATTATACTATCAATTGCCTTTTGTCCTCAACTATTCAAAATCAAATCTCATACAGGCATTTCTTTGGCATACCATCTCATAATAATCTTTTCTGTATCTTTAGCTGTACTTTCTTTGTTTTACTTTTATCTCTCGAATAAAATAAATTAGAACTTCAAACTCATTTATATTACTGTATTGGGTGTGGTATTGAATATAAATGATATTGCTATTTTAATCTTATAACCAATCGACTTCACATCTCTTGTTATATCATCTTATGGATAAAATGTTTACCAGCTTATCCCCTTTCTCCCACACACCCATGACATCTTCTAAAATTTTTATTGATCCATTACCAAATCCATTTTTTTGGTAATGTATGCTTTGGATTTGCTCTTTCATGCTATTATAAATGATAATAAAACTACTTCCATTCTATTATAATTAAATGTCAAACTTACTCCATCCAATGGCTCTTCTCCATTAGATGCAACCTATTATCGGCAACTAGTTAACGAATTTATTTATTTTACTGTTACTCGTCCTAATAATATTAATGTTGCTCAACTCGTTAGCTAGTTTATGATTGTACCATGGTCTAGTCATTATGTTGTTGTGCTTGTATCATTCACTACATAAAGGGTCTCTGTTTTATGGATTTTAACTATCTATTCATTCATCTTTACAGTTAAGTGTCTTTTTTTATATAAATTGGGTAAATGATCTCACGAATCGACAATGTACCACTAACTATTATTTCTTTTTGGGGCATCTCTTATTTTATGACAAAATAAAAAGCAATCTATCATGACACGATTCGATACAGAGGTAAAATATCACACATTGGTTGACATTATTGTAGAACTTTTTTTGTTACATTAGCTATTACAAGGTATGGTTATCCTGTACTGTAATTTTCTTACATAGCCAATGCAATACAAATTGTAAATAATCAAAGTGTAATACAAATTGTACATAATCGTGTCTTTCTTAAGTATACCAGACATATCAAAATTAATTATCATTTTATTCATCAAAAGTTCGATAATGCAATATATATTTTTGTTATATAATATCAGTCAATCATACCACATGACGATTTTATAATCTCATTTTTAAACTCAAGTTTATCTCTATCTTATAAGCTCGAGTTTACGAGATAATGACAAATATAGTAATTATCAAATATAGTAATGATATATTGTAATATTGTGTAAATATCCTATATATTTTTATAACTATTATTTTTTATTTACTTTCTATATCAATTATTCTCTATAAAGGGCTAATTATTAGAAGGGAAAATATATAATTCCCATCATTCATATAATTTGCCATCTATATATTCATCAATTTCTAATAATCACAATAATAGTATGAAAAGATTTAACACACATTTAACATTTAACATCTGTCGAGGAGAAAAAATATTTATAATCCATCCGGAAAAAAAAATATTTATATTGATCAATAATATAAAATAGTAAATAGTGAATGAAAAAATTCTCCTTTTTAAGTATAAATTTTATATACTGTTTAATTTGATATTTGAATTTTTTTAGACAAATATTTTTTAAAAAAAATAGATTATATTCCGAATATATTTTATAAGTTGGTAATTATCTTAACCACCCCGCTATTTGTTGCTGCCTTCGAATGCTGCGTCAGTTTTTCATTTACACGCTCGTAAAACAAAGGTTATCCAACGCTAACAAACGACATCGTTTTATTCAATTTAATCCTGGTAGAATAATAACTAGCACTTTTGAGTGTTATTTTAAAAATTGCTAGATTCTAGGTAGCTAAGTTTTGTACTGAACAAGAGTTGGTTTCATGAAAACTCAACTAATGAAGCAATAAGTGGATCACAAATCAAAATGCTAATAATTGAATTTTTGGGTCAGATATGTTTCTGTTGGGACCCATGTCCTGGCCCATGAAAAATTCCGAGGCCCATGAAAAGTTCGGAAGCTCGCGCATGACGGTCAGCTCAGCCCAGCAATCAGAACACATGAGAAAGCCACGCTGGCAGAGAATAACGGGACTCTGTAACGCATTTAATGTGCCGCTGGCAGGAAGACGTGAGGACAGCGAATGGGAGAGCAGCTGGCGCGGCGCTAGCGGCTAACGCAACCGCCTGCAGGCGACCAGCCAATCCCCGTTCCAGGAAAATCCATGCGTAGCCAAGCAATGCCAGGAGCCTGCCAACTGCAGCGGGACGGCCGCCGACATAACCATCGGTCCACGACAGCGACCGGCGGCAGAGGGGTCCTCCCAACGGGCACCTA
>JAOVVI020010158.1:0-13215 GCA_028571085.2 Nepenthes alata
GGTTCAAATTGTCTGAACTGCCAGATTGTTGCTCTCATGTAGGAAGAATAGGTGGACAAAGAACTGGACTAAAAATAGGCATTGGAAGATGTGATCTATGCGGACGAAGAACTTTTTGTAATCTAGTATAGTCTCATAATCATGATTCTTCGTGACAGTATATTTGACTGAATGTGAAACAATATCTTTCATTTTCGATGCACGATGTACGGGAAGGTATATGACCTCATCCTAAATAGCGAAAGTTGTATCAATATAGTGTCCACCACTGTAGTGAACAAACCCAAGTTAGCCACATATATCACTTGAAACCCTATAAGTTGTCATAGCTATGCTGAGGCAACAAGATACATGTGAACAAAAAATATTTGGCTACTTTTTTTATTGGAAAATGATATAAAGACGAAATATTATGCCATGTCATACCAATGGAGGTTTGCAACCTCCTACCCAGACGACTTTGGCGATATTACCGAAGGTTCATTTATGATGGATTTAAGAACACATTCTTTCGTGAAAGAGGAAAAAAGAGTCACTTTGTCCCTTATATCCCACTTGAAAATTTCAAATACTAGTAATGGTGGATATGTAATTTTATCATCTTTAGATGTCGACCAATTTTAAAAAGAACTTAGAAACATATGTGATCAATAATTCGGTACAGACTTGATTGAACACTTAGTCATTTTTCTGCCCATTTTAAAAGAATTTTCATATGTTTCTCCTAGGGATCTAACCCCCTGACTTACCACCCCTACGGGATATTTAACATTGCACAGATTTTATTTTGAGATTAACAATTCCAAATAGATTGGCATACTGGATGAATCCTAAAGACCATGAGGAATCGCAACAAGTGGACAAGGTTTTATCGAATGGGCTAATCCATGAAAGTCTTAATTTCTTGATTATCCTAGCTTTACTTGTTCCAAAGAAAAATAGTACATGGAGAATGCATATTATTGCAGGTTATCATCAAAATCACTATCAAGTATCGGTTCCTAATCCCTCAATTAGATGATCTTTTGGACCAACTTCATGGATTGACCATATTTACAAAGAGTTACCTATGAAATGAATTTGGCCAGATGCCAATTCTTTACTAATACTCTTATTTTTGCTAGTTTTGTTATCTCAAGTCAAGGGATAAAGGTGAATCTAACCAAGGTTGTAGCCATACTGCATTGGCCAACTCCGACCACTTTACAAGAAATATTGAGTTTTGTTGAGTTCTTTTTACTGACGATTCATCAAGGACTTTAGTAGGATGGTCGCTCCTATAACCGAATGTTTGAATGGGAGCTCACTCAAATGAATGGTGGAGGCAGATACAAGCTTTAATAGGCTAAAATACCTAATGGTGGCACCGGTCTTGGCGCTTTTCGATTTCAACATAGTGTTTGAAGTCAATTGTAGTACTTCTAACCTTAGCATTGGTACAATTTTTAGCCAAGAAGGAAGGTTCATTGCATATTTTAGCAAGAAACTTAACAATTCTTGCAAAAAGTATAGTACTTCCGATAAAGAATTTTATGTAATCATACGTGCTCTTGAACATTGGACACACTATTTGTTGCCAAGAGAATTTATTATCTTCTCTAATCATGAGCATTGAAATTTATTTATAGGCAACAAAAAACTTAATTCAAAACATATCTCTTAGTTTGAATCCCTTCAATCCTATACTTTTTTCATCCTACACAAATCCAAAGCCTAAAATAAGGTGGCCGATACCATAAGCCGACAATATTTATTACTTTCTATTTTGCAGGTTAAAATTATTTAATTTAAAGTAATGAAAGACTTGTATAAGTATGATATATTCTTTACTCCACTTATGGAGGAATGTGCGGCCGGTCCAATTGAACAATTTTTGTTCATTAATGACTATCTATTTTAAGGAAACCAACTTTATATTCCTCAGTATTTTTTAAGAGAGACCATCTTGCAAGACGTTTACGTGTGTAAATTAATGGGGTGTTCTATCGATATAAAACTCTAACACTTGTACAAGAAAAATTCTTTTGACCGAAGATGCTTTGGGAAGTCGAACAACTTATTGAATGTTTCCGGATATGTTATATGACCAAAATACAGAATTATATACACTTCTTTTGATTGTCATAACTTATTGGGAATATGTAAGTATTAATTTTGTGCTCAAACTACCACGAATACAATAAAACAAGTACCCTATCATAATAGTAGTTGACCAGTTTTTCCAAAGGGCACAAACGAAATAATAAATGTTTCAAGGAGTTCTAAAAGTGATTACTTCGGATGGGGATTTCAAGTTCATGAGATATTTTTGTGCACATTATGGAAGAAAATGGGCACTCAATTTAAATTTAGTACATCCTTCCACCCAAAAATGGATTAACAAATGGATGTTATCAGTCAGTCCTGAAAATTTAATAAGAAGCCTTGTTAGGAAGAAAATTCAATAATGGGACTTGGCACTTACACAAACCAAGTTTGCCTATAACCGATCCCAAAGTCAACTCACGGGAAAAGCTCCATTTAAGGTGGTTTGCACCAATGATCCTATTGGCTTGATCAATGTTATTCTGATCCTGTTGCAGCCAACTTTTAGTGAAGGTATTGAAATTCGAGCCCAACAAATGAAGGTGCATCCCGATGTCCAATAATACATAACCAAGTCAATAGCGAAGTTTAAAAACTAAGCTACTAAGCACTATCAAGTACAAAATTTTAAGGAACGGTTTCCTTCCTAAAAAATTTCTAAGCTCTATCCACAAGCGTATAAGTCTTTTCAAAAAAATAATGATATTATTGATAATGTAACCACTTGTATGATAACATGGAAAATATTTGTGATATGATAAGTAATATTCAAAACCCCACCTTCAACCACCAAGCCTTAAAGAAAGAATTAGAAAATAGAACCTCAATTAATTACAAGCTACCTTAGGTTATATTCCATCCATGCCTTGGGCCACCTTCCTTGGTTGGCTCAAAAATATTAAAAATAGAAATAATTAATTGTCATATTTAATTACCTAATTTATCATAAACTTCTATAAATCAGGAATAGTTCATTTAATTAAGTACCATATATTATTACTAATTTGTATTTTAGAATTTTCTTAAAACTTTGAATTTAATTTGACATATTCTAAGTCTACTTCCTTAACCTCAATTATCAATGCCTTTTTATTAAATTATCTAATTTTTTTTCTTATTTATTTTCTTTCAAAACCTTTCTCCCCAGTCTAAATGGTGTCAAAATACACATTCATTCAACTCGGATTAGGACGGGCTCCATCTCTTTAAAATATAAAATTTATTATTTTTTCATATCTCAAATATCTATTTCACAATAAATAATTATAATTTAATAATTAATTTTAACTAATTTTTTTATATTTTAAAAAATAATTAAATGATAGTTATTTATTTAAATATTAATATTTTAAATTAGGAAAAAAATGAGCTCTCCTTATCTCAGTTGGGCTCCTTCATAAAAGATGAATTCCCAAATCCATGATTAAAGGGGGAAAGACAAGAAATTCGAGCCATAGCTTCCACATCCGCTTTTCATGCACCTCTTAACAACAAACCTTCTGCTGTACACAGCTTCGATTTCCATATCTGGGGAACGAACATCTGAACAACATATATAGCTGAAACCGACTGCTGAGGCTACATAATTTCATTACCCCACTTTAAAAGACAAAATTGCAAATCTCATACATCAGTTGTTTTTCCTTTTTCTTTTTTTCCACCCTTGATTTTCTTTTTCCTTCTAAGAAACAAACATTCCGATCCAATAGTAGCATTCAAAATGTTAATGATACGTTTTCTAACCCATAAAAATATTGAATTTCCATCCCCGACTCCACACAAAATCCGGCTGACATCAAGAATAATGAGGCTGATGGAGGTATCTATCCTTGAAGTTGATCATCATCAACCTTTTCCCCCTTTCTGCCTCTTCTCTTCAAGGGCAGCTGCTTCACTGAGCATGTCGGCTGCATCCTTGTGCATGTCGAGCTTAGCGAGTGCAACGGACTGCATGTAGAAGGCCGTGGCCCAGTCTGGATATACACACTGTGCCTGCATGGCATCGCGTAGGGCAGCATCTGCTTGATCACACATGAGATAGCAGAGACTGCGCCTTGCATATACAGTAGGAGACACCATGGTTCCCATGTCTATGAACTGGAAAATCAAAATCACAATCCCAAAGAATCCCCATTTCACAAATCCCTCCAAGTACTATCTATCGCCAGCCAAAGGGCCAGTAAATCTTTTTGTACAATTCTCAGTCTAATGAGTTTTCACAATAACACGAGAAATACCTGGGAATAACAGTCTATGGCAGTCTTGAAATCTCTGTCTCGAAATGCATAATCTCCACGCTTTCTTGCCTCAAGCATCTCTCTCATCTGCTGTGTCCATTCTTGAAAAGATAACTGAACCAGGGCAAATGTAAGCTTTTAAACTTGGATCTGATAGTTATCAGATGATGAAAAGGTCATTTTGCAAGTTGATATACCTCATTGGTTCCTTCATCATCTCTGTAGTGTGTCATAAACAATAGCTGGTGGATGGCTGTGAGGTCCATCCTGGAGCATGCTTCACCCATAGCTGTAAGCGGGCGCTGCCAGCTTGAAGGGAGTTCCTCCTGTTTTGAAATCCCAAGCATCACATGAGATGGAATCTGTAACCCAAGAGTGTCATATCAGTAGGATTTAGATCAATATCTTGCCCTTACAAAGAAATATACTCCCATTTGAATCCTGGAAATTTTTAGGGAAAGAAAAAAACTGATAAGCACTTTTTTTTGAAAAATTAAACATAGTTAGATCAGGTTTCCATAAAACTTTCCATTTCCCTCAAATCTAAAAAAAGTGCTACTTCGTAGAATTTCTCATCAACCAAAGACATCTAGTCCTATGACATATTTCGAAGTTGATAGCAGTTGTGCCATTGAAAACAGAGGAGTTACTGTGAGGAAAAAGAAGGAAACAGGAAAACCCAGAAAAGGGTACAAATAGCCTTCTTTCTCGGGCCCCAAAAGCTTGCACTTACAGGCAAATATAATGTTCACATTCTCCCAAAACTGTGCTTCAATGATTTGAAAGCCTTTAATATATAATTGGTGGATTTTTACTCAAGCATAGGGGTAAAATGCATTTTCCAAAAAAAGTCAATGCACAGTACTGCCATAGTGAAGGGAGATGCAGATGCCAATTATAAAGAAAGGGAGAATTTTCATTTTACATCTGGCTTTGTATTAAGTGGTGCAAGCACCAAAACAACATCCTTAGTGCTTGGCCGCTCCCTAGGCTCATATTGCAAACATCGTGAGGCAAGATTAACAACTGCTGTAGCTTCCTCCGTGGAGAATTTTCCCTCCAAATGAGAATCCATTAAGAGGATATTGTTTTTGCCACGTATCATGTCCAGCGCCTGTGTACAGCATACAAGCATTTAGAAACATTTTCTTGAATAGATAGTAAGATGCTACAGCATCAAAGTCCAAACATTAGAAATTAAATGTTCAGGTATATCAGGCCAAAGTTGAATAGATATTGATGCCACTGTATAGAAGAGAAGGAAAGGCAATCAATCTAGTACATCTAATTTAGCACTTGCAGATTCTTTTCCCCACTCATACGTAGTAGTTGCATTACTTCTCCTGAGGTATGAAATCTACAAATTCATGGGGAAACAACAAAAATAGTACAATCCCAAACCTTTCGGAAATTTGTAACTAGGAAAGCATGAAACCCTTTACTATTGGACTCTGCAGTAGGCCTTCAAGTTGATCAAATTTCCCTTCCCATTGACCAGAAGCTGAGTTAGCTTATAAATAGCAGTATGGGCTTACTACTAGCAACAAGAGCAATTTCCCTTTTGTTAGGCTTAAAGAAGGACAAAAAAGACTAAGGAGGCTTGATTGACGGCTAGGATCCTCCTCTAGGCATTAGGTTGAAAATAGAGGGCATCAATATTGCATAGCAGGATAGGTCATTCTATCTAGCAAACATTATCAATTCTATCTATAATAAATTTTGTTTTTTTCTTTTTTTTTTTTTAAATTACATAAGCAAACTTAATGTACTTACATGACTGGGAGGGATGTGTTTTCCACTCAACAGGTCCAAAAGAATGGTGCCAAAGCTGTAAACAACACTTTCAGGAGTGACCCTTCCTGCATCACATAGTTTTAGGGATGTTGGAGATACAGAAATCCACAACTAAGCATGAGAGAATGCACAGGATTGAAGAAATATATGCAATTCACCACAGACTTCCAACAGGAGAAGACTGATTATTTTGAGCTTGCTTAGGATGATGACAAAGAACAGGGCAAAATTAAAGTTCCATGAACAGAAGTCAATAATGAAATAAGTCTTTCAAACTCTGAAGGGTATGTCTTGAAAAGAAAAACATATAAAAGAAAGAGAAATTTATAGGCGACACCATTTAGCTACCTTGGAGAACATCATGATGTTACGTTCATTTATCCATCTATTCTTGTGTAGAGTCACTAGTGTAGATGAATGGACGAGACATCACATCGCTGAGAGCCCCAACAGTGGCTAAAGGGTGTCCTCATAACACCACTCTTAAAGAAAAGTCAGCTGCCACCAGGTTACAAGCAATACCAGTAACATAATGTTTGCCGATGTAAGGAAAAAATAATAACGCTGCAATCAGTTGCTTTTTTCTTTTCTTTTTTTTCCCTTTTCCTGATTGATGCCACAATCAATTGCTTAAACTCCCCCGCCAAACTTGAAGAAAACCTAGTCATAGCACAATAAAATGCTTCAATTGCTTCACCCCTGCGGTCCAAGCCCACAAGATCTCCAAAATTTACTTCAGTGTTGATATAATCCAGCTGGATTGTTACACAAATGCAATTGTCATACCACAAGACCTTGATGCCCACAACCTCATTATAGCAGCATGAAACTTTCCGAGATCATCATCTCTAACGACCACCCATCAAGAGTGGTTTACCCATTGGTAACATAATAGTTGGGAGCCCAGACCAAGTCTAGTAAAGGTGGTCTGTATGCACAACTGGAAGTAAGAAGTGTTTATTAATGGCAAGCAGCTGAAGAAAATCAGTATCAAAGACTAGGTCCTTCTATTGAAAATATATCTGCCAAATTGTATTGATGGAAATGAAAAGATATAATGGAGTGGAACACAGGGACTAGTACAAAGAAAAGAGAAGTGAACTTCTAGTATTATCTCCTGGTCATTTCAATATTGTTTGTTGTGATTTGAGACATCCCATTTGAATCTACAGAAAACTAAGATTATTAGATGATGTCCTTGAGATGACTCTCTTGGAAAACAAAGAATTTTCTTGTGCCATCAATTTGTTACGATGGTAAAAACTCTGATAGGGTTTTCCACTCTGATAAAGACGAATTTCAGAAAAGAACTTTGGAATTCCTTGCTCTGAGCATGCTATCCTTGTTCAATTGACAGGTCCCAAAAGCAGAAGAGAATGCTATAGCCAAACAGACGCATAATCAAGTAAGGAAGTTATCTATGATGTAGTTGTTGCATAATGGCTTAATAAGAAATAGATGGGTAGAGGCTTTCTCAACAGCCATTTAATAGACCAATTGACCTCCTTTGCTGTTTAGAAGAATGAATTTATACTTTCAGCTAGTTTTTTTTTTTCAAAAGGAAGATCACACCCATGTACGAGCTCTTATTTGCATGTACAATCAACACACAGCACACAGTTGTAGTTGCATTGAAAACTTACTCACATAGTCGCAGAAGAATATGACACACTCATGCACAACCTTTTTTTTTTGGCATTGGAACTGAGACATTCACCATGGTTCTATGAAAACATTCGATTCATTATGGCAGGAATTGCACCCAAGAATCTGTGTGGACTTTGCGGCAACTTGGGCAATATCATCACAGTTCAGATCTGTCAGCTCAATAATATTAACTTTTCTTCAGACAGAAACATGTATAGCATGAGCTACTCCAAACAGTTTGTCGCCCTATATTCATGGTTTACATCAACTCCAGTTTCAAGTACAAACTCATATAATAAAACTCATGCTTCTTAAAGACACTGGCATCCGACTTCTGAGCTGACATTGTATCTCAATTATGCCATTTGACTACATAGATCCTAAACTTTCATAATCCAAGGAAATAAACTGCATATACAATGTCAAAAATAAACATGACCAATTCAAACAAGTTTCATCATTCCAAAACAAACAGGTGGATAAATAGCATGGAACAAAACAAGCTATTTACTCGTGCCAAAAAAGAAAGTACCATTTCTAAGATACTCAGGAGGTGTGTAGGCAAGATTTGTGCTGTAACTTTTTCCATCCCTGCTGTTTTTCATCAGTCCAAAACATGATAATCTTGGATCACCATTCTACAAGGTCCATAGGTAAGAGAATTACCAAAAAAGTTCTAATTAATATTGAAATTGGCAAGTGAATAATAGAAGATGAATTTTGCTAACCTCATCAAAAAGAACCCTATATGCATTCAGATCATGGTACAATGGATGACCTTCAGAATTACAATAATCCAAAGCTTCAGCTATATAAAGAGCTACCCGCAATCGCATGGCCCACTCAATGGTTTGGTTTTCCCCTGGGTATGAGAGAAAAATCTGAATATAGTTTAAAAAGAAAACAGGTGCGAATCCCACTTCAAAGTCTGGATGACAAGAATTTAGTAAACTAATAAAACTCCACGACATATTCGAATCAAGCAATTTGAAATTTGAGACAAATATATATATATCAAATATATATGGCTGCATAAAAATAAGCATGACCCTTAATGTACAACGGCATAGCATTCGAACACACAGCTACATTCATGCATGTTTTAAACAATAGACAATTGAGGCACCATCCTAGAAACCTTCTGTTCCACTCAATTAGTTCCGATTTTATGAGGAAAACAGACAATATAGAATCCAAAAGCAACAAAGGATTTAAGGAAAGACATCAAGTTGGGTCAAATAACATCTTTCAATTGGAAACAGGATTGTTTGAAACTTAGGCAGTGTTCAGAGCAGTGAACAATCTTCATTTTGGATCAACTTTCTTTTTCAGTTTCAAAAAATATTTACATGCATTGCCTATTTATAGATTTGTCCATGGAATAGTTATAACGGTTGCTCACTTGGTGGTTATTGTCAGTTAAAAAAAAATGCAAAAAAATAATGATTAAATTGTCCAGTGGCATAGATCACGCGTACGTGTCCAAGTGCCAAATACGCCTACAAAAGCACCTGAAGATCCAACGCATGCGTGTGTGTGTCGATTTGTACATCTAACATTGTATTACTAAAAGCAGTTTACATTGCAAAGAAAACTTTAATATATACACGCTCTGAAGTGCTTGTAGTTTTTCTATATGGAACTTTGTTTCCTAACACAATTTTGCAAAAATATACAACACTCAAAAGCCATGATTGCCACACCTCTGTTTTATACCTACCTTCATCATACCACCTAAATCAAGTCCAAGGTCCATTTTGAAATACAAGCACTCAAACTAGTAGCCAACATACAAATATTATATTGATCAACATTAGCTTAGCATATGCAATTACAGAATCCATATATAAGATACATGAGGTCTCACTTGGTTGTACATTAACTCACATGCTAGCTAGACATTGGGTACAACAGCAGCTTGATCTACACGACTAAGTTCATTAGTTATGTAAATACACTTAGTCATTCTACTCAATCTATGCAATGAGTAATATTAAAATAAAACTTCTAACCCTAAGATTGCACCTAGAATTGCATGCTAGCTAGACATTGAGTAAAACAACACTGAACAATAAAGCCTTAAGTTCCACCTATTCCATTTAAGTGTGATCGGCTATAAAAATCCGCTTTCATTATTCCATTAGATCTAGATGTTGAGTAATATTAAAATATTAGAACCCTAGGTCTAGACCCAGAATTGCATGCAATAACGCAGTCAAGACAAACCACAAAGAAACTTTGTCCAGTCCACGGCAATAATGGAGTACAAATACTCACTCTCACAAAAAAATTTTTAATAGTGGAATGCCAAAGAAATGCGAACCCAATTAGAAACAGAATAATAAGTTCAATAAATGAGTTGAATTCAATCCAATTGAGGCCAAGTTAGCAAGCACCCCCATGCCTGAGCGAACTCACGGGACCACAGCAATGGCCATTAATGATCAAAAGAAACTTCACTGTTATTGTTTGATTGTTTCTTTTATAGTTTTTTTTTCTACCCTACAAATCAGCCAAATACCCTGAAAATGATGTTCAATCAATCAATTAAAACAGGCAGAGTAGCCTTAGTGAGATCAAGACAAACTATAAATTAAAACTAGAAGAGAAGGAGAAATCATACAATGGAATAAATGCTTGGCAAGAGTATCATTAGGCATGTATTCAGCAACAAGCAACCTCTCTTCACCATCACAGCAATACCCAATCAAATTCGCAAGCCTCTGATGCCTCAATTTTCCTACCCCCCAAGCTTCCTCCTATAATATCACCCACCAGAAAACAAAACAACATATCTTAACACTTGAAAGCACAGACGAAAAAGAAATTTCTTGGAAGAGAAATGGGGAAGAGTGCGGGGAAAACAGAGGAATTGAGGGGTAAAAATGGTACAGCAAATTGCTTAGGATCAGGCCAAGCTAACTTGGTGAACTTCTTGACGGCGATCCAGCGTTGATTCTTGAGGCGGCCCTTGTAAACAAGGTTAGGGGCTTTCTCGCCGCTTTCGGAGACTATGAATTCGGAGCTGAAATTGTTGGTTGCAGCTTTGAGGTCAGCAAACGACAACTCAGAGAAGTTGGGCACGCCTTCCCCGGTGGCGGACGCCGCCGGATCGGGTCCGAGGGATGGCGGCGGGTGGTGGCGGAGAGCTGAGGTTGAGCTGTTCGGCCGGTGGTGATAGTGTTTTTCTGGGTGGGTTTCTGACAGAAGAGAGGATTGACAGCAGCCCATGATGCAGCTACCACTCTTTTCTGTCAGATGAGAAGATGAAGTAGTGGCAGCTTATGATTCAATCAGAGAGTGAAAGGGAAGGGGAGAAAGCAAAATCACTTTGTCTGTCCAACCGTGTGCATATGAACAGAGAAAAAGAGGGGCAGACGACGGTGGGAAAATGGAAGATGTGTTTGACACATCGAATGAGGTAACCCGTATATCTCTCTTATTCCCCCCACCCCCACAAAAATTACAAATATAAATTTTAATTTTTTTAAATTAATATTTTTAAACATTAAATAAATATATAAAAAATAAAATTCACTATTTTAATAACTTTTAAACATTTTTAAATTTTATCTATTGATATTTTAAACCAATAGATAAAAAAAAAAGATATAACTGGCCTATCTTTCTAAAGAGGTGTATCACTCGGGACTCTTGAGTAAGGGATTTGTAGATAATAATATTTTGTTTCTCTTAGTAGATAGGCTTTTATATATATTTAATATATAATATTAAAAGTTAAAAAATAAATAAATATTAAATTAAATAAGTTAAATAATTATTAGATATTTATTACTTATTTCCAACTAAATAATATAAAAGCTTCTCCTTTGGAGCTTCAACTTTCGCTATGCTTTGTTTTATCAATAACAGAGAATCTCCTGCTCTATTTATTTAGGTAGAAATTTTATTCTTACTTTTATTTTATATCAAATTTTTTTTCAAAAAAAATATTTAAATATGATTGGTCTGGTACTATCGGCCGGCCCAAAGTTCGGATCGTAGAAGATCGGCAGCCCGTAGGGATTCTTCTAAAGCTCCATCTTATCAACCGACAAACAGCGCAACACCTCACAAATACGCAGTCAATATTTACCATAATCGTCTCAAGCAGCTCAACAAATATTCTCAAAATATCCTATCTAAAATTGCACACCACTCAGGATGGCAATAATGATTCAGCAAATCACCCCAAAAAAGGTAGCGACTGTATGGCGATCTCTATTGTCGCATTGAAAAGGAAAGAATATTCGCATATAGCCATAGTCGCCATAACAACTACCAGTGATCACCAGAACAGCTCAACAGATCGGCGTGAATAGCTGTCATCAATCGTGAAGCCGAAGGAAGGTTGAACGGACTCCAACGCTATAAATATCCCATCATCCCCGTGGGAAAAGGAGGTTTCTTTCCTTCCAACCAAATAGAAGCTAACTCCGCAAAAATGGCAAGAATCATATCCAAGCATTTGGAGCATACTCACCCTATCTTTTCTCATTTCGCTTGAAGGCGATTCCGGGACAAATGCGTCTCCAGGCCTTCAAAGCAACACTACAATCCAAGCTTGTGGCTGTGCAGGCACCGTGCTGGCTCCGAACCCTCACACTTCTTGGCTAGTGAGGTTGATTCACATAGTAAGGCAAATGAAGCCCCTCAACTAGTAGTCGAAGAAGAGTTTAAGGGGTGCACTCAACGGAGCTCAATCTCAAATTCGCATAGTGCCATTTGGTAAGGTATCTTTGATATTAGCGCCGCTCCAGGTATAGTATCAATCTCAAATTCAATGCCATGATTCGGTAGTAGTCCCAGTAAATTTTCTGAAAAAAATGCTTAAACTCGCATACCATCGGAATATTCATTGCTAAAACACTATGGCTCCTAATTGTGCTAGCATAAGCCAAGTAAGTTTGACAACCACTCTCCATCAAGTGACGAGTATGCAAAGCCGAAATCATATATGAAAAATTTTTATACATCACACCTTGAAAATAAAAAGGTTCACACCCCGGAATAACAAAGTACACCCTCTTTTAGAAACAATCGGCAATATTATGATAACTCGCTAACCAATCCATACCTATGATTATATCAAAATTATACATGTCTAATAGGATCAAATCCATAACTAACTCTAACCTAGTGACCCAAATAACACCTCAGGTATACGATATCTGTAACCAAAGATGATCCCGTAGGTGTTGACATAAATAATGCAAAGTCCATAATCCTCGGGGATGACATCAAATATTATACAAACTTAGAAGATACGAATAAATGCGTAGACCCCAAATCTAAAAGTGCATATGCTGAAGTCCCAAAGATGGTAAGTTTACCTTCCACTACGGTAGGTGACACATCCGCATCTTGTGTCATCACCATGACAGCTCGAATCAAAGGACTTGGCTTCCTTGCCATTAGCCTCAAAAGATGAGGGCAATATTTAATCAAGTGG
>JAOVVI020010159.1:0-13213 GCA_028571085.2 Nepenthes alata
AGAGCTTCTCTCTGTGTGCTGTCCGAGACCTTTGTCCGCTCGGTCACCGTGACTTCCGCGACCTTTTTGCACCAACATTAGGTACACTTGCCTATGGCTGGATCCCCTTTTCCCTTTCTCTTATCTGCTTTGCAGCTCTGCTACACTGCTGCCTTCCCCTTCTTCCCTACTTGACCCAATTTATAGACGCAGCTCTTCCCCTTCTAGAATATTATAAAGCTTTCTCAACTCAAGAAAGCTCTAGAGTTTTTGGGTAATCTTACCCGTGCGGATTCTCGCATTTTTAATCCTTCCGGCTTTATACCGTATTCCATTTCATTATTTCACCTATTGCATTTTCCCAGTCAGGTTTTCAGTATTTCTCCCATTATGTATCAAACCGTCCAAATGCACCCTTCCAATATTTCTTGCCCATCCCGTTACTTTACTTACCTGACATTTTGCTTCAGTTAAAATACTTCAAATCAGTCATAATGCACTATCTCGATATTTTGTATTAAACCGTCCAGTGCACTATTTTGCCTAAAATACCCATTCCACCCAGTTGTGCCAAACCAGAAAAATACACCATTCCGACCAAATTCACCGCTCCTTAATACATTATTCGTTCCGATTCTTTCATGTAAAACTTGTCACCCTAGCAAAATGACATAATTTCCGGTTAACATATTGACCGGAAGATTGGCAATGGAACACTTATCTTAAAATGCTCTTTTGGATTATTTATGTAGCCTATCAACGCATTGACCACGCATTTTTGCCATACTGGTCATTTCCTCAAATTTGCTTTAAACAAGGCAAAATACACATCCTGACATTTTGTCATAATTCCTGGTATTTCTTATTCCGTCAGATTATGCATACTGAGCAGTTCACAAGCCGGCCCAGAATCCATATCTGCCGGTCAACTTTGCTCATCATATATCCTCATTTTGGCGGGTCAACTTTGCCCATGTTTCCGATCAACATGTCACCAAAATTGCCAATCAACTTTTTCTCATTTTTTCGGGCAACATATGCCCTCATTCTGGCTGGTCAACTTTGCCCATGTCACCAAAATTGCTGGTCGATTTTCTTCTCCAAATTTTTGGTTACTTTATTACCCAATTTTCAGTTAATAATTCCCAAAAATTCATGTTAACATAATTACTATTTTTTTATCACTCCAAAAATGCCGGTTAACCGCTTCAAATTGCAGATCAACAGAGTTCTTGCAAATTTTTCGATCAGCTTACCATAATTTTCTACCAATTTTGATGATTAATATTATTTCCATTAATTAAACAAAATCTTTATTATATAAACTTAATTATTTTATTTAGGAATCGAAACAATATAAAAAAAATTGGGATATTACACATACTCTCCTTTTTCATTTTTATGCACATTCATATCGCGCTGATACTGTTCACCCATACCCCAGGTGGTTTCGGCTTCCATTTTTGGGGCTTTTGCCTAGTTCGGGACTAGAATATCATTACTCATATCCTATATAAGTTAATTTACCGATTGGATATCTGATTTGGTAGTTTTATGTGGATTTCCATTTCCAAAACCCTAGACCCATGTCGAACCTTGTTTAAGCACATATTTCTAGTTTTATGCATAAATTGAATTGAAATTATGATTAACCATGACTCGAATTTGGCAATTTTCCCATTAGATGTCCAAAATTTTGAGAATTATTCGATATGCACAACCGGGCACTATTCACGTGACCTGTTCACATGCGACACTATTCACTCAAGAATAAATGAGAATTTTGCATGCTTCCACACCACCTAATTGTTATAAAATTTCTGTCTAATTGTATATGTTCGATTGTAAGTCCCGAAAAAATATATTTGTGTTCCGTTGTAAAGGAAATGTGTCCCGGAGGCCTCCAAAATGATAATTACCTAATGTGGTGAGAAATTCTAATCCTTCATATGTATTATATTGTCCATGCAACCAAACTGACTTGTTAAAAGACTTAAATTCGAAAAAAAAAAAGATCATAATCGTATATATAAACGGATGGAAGTCCACAATGTGATATGCGATCGAATCGTTCTCTCGAACAGAGATATTATGAATTGTATTGTGGTAGACCTTTCCTCGAATGAATAAGAATCCATGAAACTAGAACCATGGAATTGTGCTACGAATGTAATACCCCTTGGCCTACCATTAGCATTACAGTAGAGACTCGATGATCACTCCAACTGTGTATTATAGCAAGTAATACTATTTGCAAGATTTAGGATATTATTGTAAAAGAATAAGGACTGCCTCTAGACTGCGGGAGGTTAGGGTAGCGTTTTATCAGCCCTGTATGATCGGATGATAGGCACACTACTATTACATGTGGTGTTCAGCCTTTTCTAGGCAAAAGTTTGTTATTAGATGTTGAATACGTCGTTTGGCTTTAGATTATGAGGGGCATCATAATCCTTCCTTGTCCTCCCGGTTGGCTAGCTTAGGCTTGAACTAAGTCAGAGATAGAAAACAAGTTTAGTTGTCTAGCTTATAAGGTCCTCGTTAGTGTCTGAAGTGCAACCTAACCCATATTGCATTGCCTTTAGATAGGGTATTAGTAACCACAATGGCTCCTATGCGAAGGCCTATTCGCGGTAATGGTTGACAATGGGGTCGAGAGGAGCTGTAGGGCAGCACCTTGAGTTTTAAATTTGATTAGTGCCAATTTAGTGTTTAAGTTGATTGGTGTTAATTTGAGGCCTAGGTTAATTGATTTTGGTTTGATGTTTAGGTTATTGGCTCTGGGTTGAGGCTCTCAGAGTAGTAATTGCTAAGAAGGGATGTTTGAATAGAATAATCAAGCATGATGGATAGGGTGGAATCGATGGCTTGAGGTTAGAATAACTTAGAGTCAAATCTGGTATATCAAATTCAAGGATGTCGAATTATAATTGATTTGGAGATGTTTAAGTGTCTAAACGTTTCGGTGGCTCAGATCTCATAGGGGTTGAGATATGGATCCTGAGAATCAAGATGATATTGTGGTCATGTAATGTTGGAGGAAGATAAGGTAATGTCACCCCATGTAAAATAGGAGGTGAAGTTTACCTCGGGCAGTTGCCATGTAAATTATCATTAGTCTCGAGGAGAAAGAGATATTGTAGGATATATTCGTGGATATTTTATGGATGAATGTCTTGTTTCGGTGGGATTTCAGAGACTATATTTCAAGTGTGGATAGTTTGACCAGATGATTAGGAATTGCCCTTATTCCATGGGTGAGATAGTAAAAGAGCCCAATACCATGGATCAAGGTTTCACGATGATGGCATGAAGTATAGAAGTGTCATCCATTGTAGCAGGAGATAAGGTTCCCGAATCATGATGTTTCTATATATGTATTACTTTGGGATTTAGAATCTATATTCTATTAGTGTTTTCAAGTTATTTGTAATTTGAGGATCTAGGTTTTACATTTGTTGCATAGAATCTACGATATTTTCTTGGGTTTATAGTTATGATTGGTTGGATAATCTGATTTATTTTGTGGAGCCAATCTTGATGTGAAAAAAAGGATGACTTAGTCGGTGAGTCACCGAGCTGATATGAATTACACCGGTAAGCACATTACGTCTTGCAATCGTATTATGCAATTTTGAGTATGAACCTCAGTTAGTCAAGGTATCAAGTAATTATTATCGTTTGCCTATAGGTCGAGTTGTGGGGATCTATGCTAAATTTATCTGATAATGAAACCACATCTGGAGGCCATTCAGGGTCACGGAGGAGTTTGGCCATGTGAATAATTGAGGATGTTTTTGGAAGGAAGATTAGGTGACTGATCTTCTAGTTTGTAATTCAAGATTGTATTGAGATCGACACTGATCTTTAAGAATTTCATACATAATCAAGAAATCATCGGTTAGGTGTCGCAATGGGTTGCTCTAGAACCTATGAGGCATATAAGACAAACCGATGAGGTAACTTGTGGGATTTTGGAAATTAGGTTGCCCAGGAGATTAATGATTTGATAAGTGAGCAAAATGAGTAAACAAGTGAATTATTTGATCTATTGCAAGGGTTTGATGACTTCTAGGATCAATCTGTGCGCATAGCATTGTTGATTGTAATAAATGAGAATTGTGCTTGTGGCAGCAATCGAGAAAAGATGTGGCCATTGCAAGTTCCGATGATAACATTTGGGCAAGTAGATTCATTGAAAAAACTATGAATTTTATAGGTTTGATCTTTCGGCCATATTTGGGTTAGTATTGTAATGGCCTCATGGAGGAACTCAAAGATTCATAGGGAGTGTGAACCTTGTTTGAGGGCTGTGTCAAGGATTAAGAAGTTTGTTAGACGTGTGCTTAGTTGAGGTTAGTGTGTGAGTTTCGGTAAGGGAAGAGATCGTATTGGGCATGCAGATTCTTCGGTAGCACGAAGGTGATCCTGTAAGGATTTGAGCAATGCCTCATTTGGGAAGGATTAATTGATGTCGCGGAAGCACACGTTTCTCTTGGGCCTAGGTGAATTCGAGAGGATGTCTGTTAAGTGCTCCTTGAGATTTTGTAATGTTCGCAGAGCCCTGACTTAGAAGCAATTGTCATCTGTCAGAAGTAAGGTATGAGGGAATAATCTTCTAGGTTTGAATGGTAGTTGTTGATCATGTCATTTGGGTTGATCCCTGATGGATCAAGTGTATTGTTGTAGCATACCTTAGTTGTAGGTGATTCCCCTTTTGATTAAGTGGGGGAGAAACCCATGATCAGAATTGCCCCCAACTGTAGTTTGAAGTTAGCAATTGGAGTCATTGTTTCGAGGGCTTATAGGTTTTGCTTATGGGTGAAGTTGCTGTCTAGTTAATCCTATGGTTTGAGTAGTCATGTCATGCTGAGGACATGATCTTGTATTAGCGCAAATAGATAACATGTTTAGGAGATAAGAAGTTCTTGTAATTTTGCTTCGGGATTATTGGAACAGTAAGGACTCTAAAAGTTGAAATAATTGTGGATTAACTTTCAAAGACATTTCTTTTATCTCGAAGTTTGGTAATGCGTGCTGGTCAATTATGTCGGCTCGTTGGTATACAACAAGATGATAAGTTTAATAAGTATTTAGGTTTTATGGCTTAGGTGGAAATTTGAGGTTGTGCCAAATTATTGAGTGATCGTCTCAATTGTATCTCCTAAGTTAATCGTAATCCGAAGATTAAGGACCTTGCCTTAGTTGTGTTGATATTTTTGGATTTTCATAGGCCTATAGCTATCATGTAACCTAGGTGTCCAATAGGAGTCATAGATGCAAGTTGTAAGAAGATCTTTAATATGCAAATAAATGATTAATCAAAATGGTGAAAGTGTGTGTGGGCTCGCAACTTATCTAGATCTCAGGATATGATTAAGGGTTAAAGCAAACGATCATGTTTGCAATGCAAGAAATTGCTAATTGGCTGATAAGTTACCCATTCATTGTCGATTTGGATCATACGTTCCAGTGATATGTCGGTTTGTCAACATACCAACGGAATAATGATAATATAAGGTATTTCGACTTTGAGGTTTCATTGCAATTTGAGGTTTATGTTGAAACCTTAGTCAAACTCGATTAAAGAATTTTAGGCATCAAGTTGAATTAGTGTGACAGAGTAGATTATTTTTTTTCACTTTAAAATCCTCTGTCATAATTCATCCGAAGCTAAATCCCAAGATGAAATAGTCAAGGGAGACGGTCCATACTGGACCACATATGCAAGCGTACAAAATATAGACTTATATATATATATATATTCATAATACGTACACAGGATCATTCAACGCCATGTAATATTCACGGCTCCAATTCTTTTAACATTTCATTTTATTAAACTAAAATTTGTAAAGAGATGTCATTCTAAAACCTAATTATAACCAAAAGTTAATGGCGGAAGCAGATTTATTTGAAAATGTATACAAGTGGAAGTATATTCATTCATTCATTCAGAGTTTGAAATAATTACATTTAAAACAATCAAAATTCTCAAAAATCTTCAACAGGCTTTATGATTCCAAAATTCCTCCTTGCTAGGCTTTATCTATTCATGCTTGTCTGACACCAATTCTGCAGTCTCATCTGGGAGAAAAAATTATAATAGAGTGAGCCGAAACTCAATAAAGTACTAAAAACTTGCAATATAAATTGTGAATGTGATAACACAGAGTCATAGAAAATACCGGAGTTCATGATCAATACCAAATCCAAAGTTCTTATTTCGATGCCATTTTCCAAAGTTCACAGTTCAATGCGATTTTTTGAAGTACAAAATTCCATATTTTAATATTAATTTTTCTGAAGTACAAAGTCCAACGTCAAAATCCAAAGTTTACAATGCAATATTAATTTCCGAAGTTCATGTGTAGGGCAAAATTTCCAAAATCCATAATGTCATGTCATTTCCATTGTTCAAAGGGACCTAGACTAGTAGACCCTACCAGCCAAGGGGGAGAATAATAAAGGGTAAAATATGTTCACTCCACACAATGAAAAGCCATAGTTCCAATTCATATCCATTTCTATTTCCATTTAGAATCCAAAGTCCAAAGTTCCATATTTCTTTCCTCTCTTTACGTCCCGAGGAGGGGGGACCATGTATCACTCCATGGACGGAATTACCCATGATTACCACCGTAACGTTCTAATGCATGCCGAAGAACCTTATCTGACTATATCATAGTTCTAGATTCGAAGCACTTATTCAAAGTTTTAACAGAGTTCATCATATTTCAAGGCCGATTCAAAGTTCATGTATTCCATGCTTCGGTCAATTTCAAAAGGCCTTCACATTTTTAACATTCTAATTTCCATACAAGATTTCCATGCAAGGCAATTGTGATGGATTGGACATATTTCCCCCTAAATATGACCTCTGTCAGAATTACTTAGATAAAATTTGGGCATAAAAATCTTTTTCTTTCCCTTCTTTTTACACATAGGATCGCAATTGACTAGACGTCCTTAACTTGTCCGACATCCTCTTGACCGTCCAGGAGTTAGGGTCAATCAACAAAGACACATGAGATACCACCAGGAACCCGATGAACTCAAACCGTAACATCATGCAGAAGCATACTATTATTAAATTTCACAGCCGAATTGTCATACAAAATTTTTCGAAATAGCTGGATGAAAATTACATCGAGATCAGTCCTTGCTGCTTCATAAGGTTGCATCATCCATTTTCTTTATTTTAGTCAATTTAGCTAACTGCTACAGGCGTCTTGATTAACTTTTCCATCCTAGTTAGATCGTCTAATCCTTATACGCTCTCGTTCATCACAAACTCATCAAAATCTGAAAAATAAAAGGGAGCGAGCGAAAGCCCAACAAGATACACATATGCAAAAATCATGCACAGTATAGACAAAACATAATAAAGACATTTATGCACGCAGATCATACAACATGGCCAGAGTCAGTTTCATTAAAACATGTGCTGAAGTTCATATATCAATGTCGAATTCCAAAGTTCATAATGCAAATTTTGAAAATTCATAAATTCACAGTTTAATGCCAATTTTTTTATGTTCATAACTAAATGTCATTTTCATTAGCCTTCCATTATTTAAACTTCATTATTCAAAAGTACCTAGGCCAGTAGACCTTACCAGTCGAGGGGGGAGTAATCAAAAATAGATTGTGTTCATTCTATACAATCAAAGGCCCAAGTTCAAAAGTCATATCCATTTCCTCCATGTATAATGCCCCGATGATAGCAATCGTAGCATATCATTTCCTCCGTGTACAACGCCCCGAGGACAGCGGTCATATCATCTCATTTCCTCCCTATACAACACCCCGAGGACGGTGGTCCACTTATCACTCCATGGATGGAGATATTTTCGATTACCACAATAACGTTTTAAGACATGTCGGAGAACCTTATTTTATTGTGTAATAGTACTAGGTCCAATCTTAATGCATTTATTCACAGTTTGTAATCATAGCTCAAAACCAATTCAAAGTTCACATATTCCATACTTCGGACAAATTCAGATGGCCGATTCAAAGTTCACATTCCATATTTCGAACAAATTCAAAAGGCCGATTCATGTGTTGACATTCCAATTTCTAAACCACGTGCTTCCCAAAGTCTGAAGTTCTTATCAAAGCAAATAAGTTGAAGTTCCAAAAGCCTAGGTTACTCATCAATGCAAATAACTAGACACCTTTTTCATACAAATAATCGGACTTGTGTAAATAACCAAATTTCATGCAGATATGCCAATAATCAAACTTCATGCAAATAAGTAAATAGTCGAGCGTCATACAAAAGCAATTATCCGAAGTTCTCAAATGATGCATTCATAATTCAAAAGCAATGGACATAGAAAACTAGTTCCGACATACTTTTGCAAACCAACAAATGACCAAACTTCTTTTGAGTATGCTAATATCCGAACTTCATGCAGGTATGAAATTTAACCGGACTTCATGCAATTAAGTCAATAACCGGACTCCTTCAGACGTGAAAAGTGTTGAACATCTTTAAATATGCAACTAGCCGGACTTCTTAAATTAAGCAAATAATTGAAGCTATTCAATGATGCAAATAATTGGACTTCATCAAATATACAAATGACCAGACTTATGCAAATAATTAATTTTTATGTAATTATACAAGTAATCCGACTTTATACAAACAAGCAAATGGCTAGACTTCATACAAAAGCAATTAACCGAAGTTCTTAAACAATGTATTCATAAACATTAATGATGCACGGAGAAAGCAAATTATACTTTATGTAGAGACTTAACAAAGAGAGCATGATAACAATAATGCTTACAGATTCAAAATATGATTTTATCAAAAACGTGGGGTACACTTGCCTAAAATCGCTCATCGATCCCTTACTCCTGTTTGGCCTGGAATCCTTCTCTTCCTTTCCTCCGTCTCTGACTCCCCACTTCTAAACTTGCTCTCAGATCCTCGCATCCAGTATTTATAGGGGATGGAGTGGTTAAGAGTAGGTGGGCTATGTCACCTAGTACCGATATTTTATTCATATCGTCTCTTTTAGAGAAATCAAGAGAACTCTAGAGCAGGTGGGAGTAGGCAGGAGTAGTTTACCTACTCTAGGTAGGTGGAAATAGTCAACGACGTAAGTAAATCTATTTCGGCTATCATTAAGGTTGGTCTTTCTCGAACTCAATCTACTCCGGTGATTTTCAGGTAAAGCTTTTTACAATCATACACTTCGGTTTTATCCATATCATAATGCTATCCGTTATCCATTTATTATGTGTTCCAACCGGTCATCATCAACTTATTTTCATCTATGTCAACTTTGGCTTCTATCACTTCCACATCAACCAGGCCTTATTACACTTCGGCTTTCATTTTCTTCAATATCAATCTGGCCTCCACACTATACCACATCACTCCGGCCTTCATACACACACAAGGCCACTCCAGCCACCATACACACACAAGGCTACTCCGACCTTTTGGCTTCCTCATCCTACTTTGGCTCTTATAAGTTCATTACACCTTTTTATCCTTACCAATTCATTACCATGCACTTCCTAATTTTTATATTATTTTTGGGATCAGGATCTCACACTTCTCCCCCACTTAAAGAAATTTCGTCCACAAAATTTAAATGAAGTTGCAAACCTTAAGTAAACAAGTAGGGATACTTGCTCCGGATTTCATCTTTACATTCCCCCAAGTTATTTCCTTGGTCCAACGTTTATCCCAAGAATCTCAAAATTTGACTGTCCTCAAAATTCAACAATTAAGGATATTCCTCTTGAATTAATCCAATTCTTTGGGACTTTGTCAAAAAGCTAGTTTCTTTTGATCCCACACTTATTTTATCAGTTATGGGAATCATTTTCTTAATCCATTAACTTAGGGATTTAAATACTTCACCGGTCATTTCTATGGCTTACTACAACATTTTTTTTCTCAAATTATTAAACCCTAGTGCTAATTCACCTAAAATCAAATCCTGAGATCTTATAGGCCCACATGCTTCTGCTACGCCACTCTGATAAACTATTTACTACAATTCCTTGCCCATGGATTCATATCAATCACCTAAGTTACATAGCCATTATAACCTAAGAAGATCCTAAAGATATCAATATTTCTAAGGCTCGATTTTATAAATCTCAAAAATGTAACGGAATAATCATCCCCAAAATTTCAATACAATCCTCTTGTTATCTCAAAACTCAAACATTTAGTAACTTGTCATCTCATTGCTAGGCCAACTTATCAGGTCGTCCAATTTCACAATAAATGGACTAAGTACCAAAGGATTCTACCGCTTGATAAATCCTGAACAGGATCTCAAGAGTTTTCTTTCTTTACAATTTCATAACTACACTGCTCTCATGACTGGAACCTATTCGCAGTCTACCCTTCACCTTTCTTATGTATATCTTAATTTCTTGGGAAACCCACTTTTCAGAAATCCCCAGGTAGCCTCATCAACAAACACCAATTATGGGTGAAGCAAATTACAAATTATGGGTTCCTCCCCTCACTTAATTAGAGGGTATCCACCTATCAGGATACAAGGATAGCAAAATTCTAACTTTCCTCAATATTATATCTTGCTATCACTCACTAGACCCTTCCGGGATCAACCCAACGTCATGATCGATAATCTACTAATTTTTTTAAGACTACCTTATCATGTCTCCATTCCTATGGTTATCACCCATTTCTAAACCAGGCACCACATGACTCTACAATCCCTTATGATATAAATCTTTCCAATCAGCTACTACTTAAAGTTCTACGGCTTCTAAATTACGCTACCGAAGATGTGATGTGATCAATAGCACATATCCTCCAACTTAACTCACATCCCTTTCTCAATTGGGCATTCAATTAACAGTCGTTCACCATCCATGTCCTAATCCTCAGATAGAAGGCATAAACTGTGAGGTTTCGGGTCTAAAAACTTGATAATGATGAGGTGATTAGTATGCTAATGATCAATACTAGGCCTATGGAATGAATAAGGTTCGGTATCAGAAGAAAAATTGAGAAAAAGTTTGGGTTCGTGCTGCTGAAGCAATGCCAGCAGGCTTGTGCCTGCTGCGCGCTCGAGCCGTGGCTCGAGCACGATTTCTAGAACCTCCCCCGCCCGCTGCCCGCTCGAGCTCGGCTCGAGCAGAAATTCTAGAACTGCAGCCGCCTGATGCTCGCTCGAGGCACGCTCAAGCAGTGGCGCAGTATAAAGCCGCGTCGTGCTTCTTTTTCCTCATTTTCCCATGAGCCCAGAAGCTTCTAGAGAGAGAGTGCACTAATTCTAGTGAGATAAGGGTGGAGATCGAGGCCATGGAGTCCGAATCCGTCCGAGAGCAAGTTATAAAGGTGAAAGCACGCGTCAAGGCAAGTGTTCTCATACTCACTTCTCTTTCCCTTTCGATGTTGTGCTCAATTTTGTTGGGTATTCTCATGTCGATACCCACTATAAATGTTAGAATCATGAAACCCAAGATTAATGACCAAGGAATATGTAGTTGTTTGTTCGAATCGTGTTCGATCCACTCAGTTTGGTTTCACCAAAACCCTAACCCACAAAATTGGGGATTTTTCATTTCCCTTCCGTGAATCATCAAATTGACCTCAAAATGTGAATCCCCATGTCCCAATGATGTACATATGTTAGCCGCGGGTTCGATCTTGCACATCTCAACCCATTCGTGGCATCTGAGCCCTCTAAATGGGCGCTGACATTGTTCACCCAAGACCCAAGGGAGAAATTGCATGCCTTTACCTTCGTAAAATGTTGAAATGACTCTAGAATATGAATCCTTGCATCCTAATTGTATGTAGATATCGACCGGATGTCTGATTCTGTAAGATTTGACCCGTTCGCAGCATCCGAGAGCTTTAAAAGTCCCTTGTTATTGTTCATCCGAAAATAAATGGGAAGTTGCATGCTTCCATCATCGTAGTATGTTAAATCGAGCTTAAAGTATGAAACATCGTGTACCAATGGTGCGAACGTATCCACCGAACGTCCGATCTCACAAGTATCGAACCGTTCACGGCGTCCGGATGTTTAAAAAGAAACTTGACACTGTTCACCAAACTGAAATGAGAAATGTTCATGTTATTCCCTCGTAAATTATTATGGAAGTGACGTTTAATTGTTTGAATGTAAATGTAAGCTCTGAAATGTGTATCCATGTGCCGGAAGCAAGGGAATGAGTCCCGAAGGTTTCTAAATTATAAGTTATCATCAGAGGTAAGAAATCTAATCTCCCTCATAAACTTGAAATGATTTATTGTGAATAAGGGAATTGAGTCCCACAGAAAGTTATGAACCGAGCAAGTGAATGGAAGGGAATCCACATTATGCGTTGTGATGGAATGATCTCTGGATGGAGATGTATGTGATGGAATGATCTCCTGGATGGAGATATATGTGATGGGAATGGGATTTCCCGAGTTGTGAATGTGTGTGGAAAATGTGGATTTTCCTCTTCAAGTGTGAAAACTAACATTGAAACTAGGACCATGATTTACAGGGGTAGTATTCTTTAGCTTACCATGTCCATCGTGGTGTGAACCCGAGGAATACTTGGCCACGTATTCTAGCCGCTCATGGGAGTGAGTGATATTCGTGGTACGCTTTAGAAAATTACTATGGAAGAACGAGGATTGCCCTGGTCCCCGGGGGATATGGGGCGTGTTGTTCAAACTCTACATAGTGAGATGTAGTCGTTCGTTGAATGTGGCATGGAGGCAACTAGTGGTCGAGTGCTGCAGACCTAAAATGTAGCCGTGGCTTTAGAATGTGTAGCGAACATATTCCCTTCCTTGTTCTCTCGCATCGTTGGTTAGTACGGTCTACTAGCCCGAGTTCGCAAAGATGATAAAATGATAAAAATGAATAATGTCCAATCAATGTAACCGCAAAAATCCAGTGATTCCAGATATTTTTTGTTCCCTCTCCCGATTCATGATTATTTAGATTGCTTATATCCTCCCCCAATTCCAGTTCTATTATGTGCGTGCGAGTTTTGAGTATGATTATATTTGCTGAGTTGTACGCTCACTCTTGCTATTTTTTCTTCCAGATTAGAACACTTAGCTGGCACCAGATTAGTTAGAGAAATGAGAGAGACTTACTTTGAAGGGAGTTGCGGGATATCGAAGCTTGAAGATTGGGTCATGTTGATCTTATTAGAATGTAAACAGCCACTCATGGATGGATGTGGCTTATTGTTGTAGTATGGTTTTGTTATGCTTCCG
>JAOVVI020010160.1:0-13213 GCA_028571085.2 Nepenthes alata
AGGGTTAACAAATATCGAATGACAAGAGAATAAAACTCAATTCCATAATAATTGTAAATCTTTAATGATAAATGTCATTTGTGGTACACATGCTATGAGGAGTTTATTTACTATTTACATTCTTCAACCAAATTCATTTCTTATAAAGTATTTTTTCCTTGATGCTTTATCTTTGTGGCTATCTCAATTCAAAAACATAAAATAATGACATCAGATATTTAACTAAATATCAAAATATTAACCTATAATAAAATATTGTTAGACGATTCTAATATGATCTATACTGTCCCAAGTTTGGTCAAATCCTCATCGTTTAGCCCTAAAGTCATAGGTGCTTGCTTAATACTATCAAACACGCGAGGAGAAAATGTCCACCATAGTCCATCCAACGGCATCATCATCAAAAGTATAAAAACAGTTTATAAACAAGGCTTACCTACCGAACGATGCTCATATAAATAAATATACAAGTTCAAGATATTCGGTTTAAATGTTTTTAATACATTTAAACAACAGTAATATGATCTTTTGAAATATCCTCCGTTCCAATACTTAGCAAGAGATTAATATCCACTAATTTAAAAGGTTACAAAAGTTGGACAAAAGTAAGTATAATACTTAACATTTATGTGTGTGTGTGGATACAAATGAATAAAATATGAGAAAGAATAATAATAAGCAAATATACTGTAACGACCCAAACTTGAGTCTTCAGACCCGACCGGGACCGATTCTACGAAAAAACAAAAAAAAAAATCCTCTAGCGCACCGAAATCATCAATTATCCATCATAAAATTTTAACATGCATCAATATAAATAGCTCAAAATTATTAATCACAAAAAATCATTGATCATTAGCAATTCTTATAAATGCATCAACAAATTAATATCCATAATAAAAAGTTTCTCAAAATAAAGAGGAAATATAAATATCTATAACATTAAATTTCTAGGAACACAGTCCTGATAAATACTCAAATGTTAATAAGTTAATAAATAATCTAAATCTCCCGTCATGATAAACTCGGGTGTTAAGGTTTGTCTCCACCTAAAATCACCACAACGATATATGATCTTCACTAATCTGATATAAACCTGTCCATTTTGGAGCTAAAGAAAAATATAAGAGTGAGCCAAATACCGAATAAGTAAATATAAGTAACAAAATAGGAATACAAATAACTATTTCGGATTATATCATCAGATATATAAAATCAATTATAATATCCAGTATACAATTCGCTATCCGATAGTCAACAACATGTTATGTCTACGATCCAAAAGTCATGTAAACGATTGCATATTAGAAATATAATATTGATTCCATCAAATTCGATCATCAACTTAATAAGAAGTCATAATTATATGAGATAATAATAATTTTTATGGACCTTATTTTACACAGTGAACCAAAGGTCGCATATTTATACCCCCAATAGCCAATACCATGAGATTATTCGGTATTTATGGTATCCCTACTACCCTTACAGTCTTCCAAGAGATTATATGCGTAGGATGCTTATACTATCTCTGATATCCTTTGTCAATAATATTCCTGATATTATCCTCTACGATGGTCATGTCATGTCCTACATTCTTATATTCGTTCTAATCATAGGGAACGCGTATTTATCTTAATAATCTATAAATTACAATAAACTATAATACAAACTGTGACGTACCATATTTTTTTTAATCTAAGTAAATAAGATCCATATTCAAAGCCAAAACTTTGAAACATCAATCATGTATTCTTCCCCTTTTTTTATTCCTAAACTCTCCATTTTAAAACTTTTTTATTTTTTAGCCATGGGAGTTAGATAGGGGACGATTTACTATATTTTTAGTAGGATTAATATTTTATATATTATTTTTCAGCTAAATGAATTTAAAATAATTATATGACCCACATCTTATGAGGTACATGTGCCCCAACTAACTGTAAGTCAGCATTCAACTGTTTGATATATTATTATATTTTTTTAATTATTTGTTGCATTTTTTGTATTATCTATAAATTAGACATAAAGACTTAATATAATCAAAAAAATATAATTAAAAGTAACCATCACTATATGATAGGAAGAAGTTGCATATATATTATTAAATATAGATTATTATAATATTTTGGCATAGTTACTATATGATTCAATAACACAGTAATATAAAATATTTCTTGCTAAATACTTATTAATATACCCAACGAATATGAAGAACTATAAAGATTTTTCAGATCAAGTAAATAATTATTCGATATTTATAATATCTGATTAATAAAATACATAAATGCATCACTTCATTTCCTTCTCACCCCTAAATTTTGATGATCCAACTATCCTTATTTTATATTTTCAAATATCCTTATGACCAAACAAGGACTAGCTTACTTATTTCTCGAGCAATAGTTCCACAATTCCGACCAGCAACTTGATGGGAGCTTTTTCCATTGGATATTACTTGTGTCCGCCACCTTTTGGGCTTGGACCAGAGATAGGTTCAGCTTCAACAAGTATGAATCTACGGGGGCCCCCATCTAGGCTTGGCGCAGCCATCTTCCTTAACTCAAAAGAAAACCCACCCACAAAACCAACCTTACCGTCCTTATCTCCGCCCCTTCCTACTAGGAAGCCGCCCTCTCTGTCACCATTCGATGGCCGTGCCTCAGCTGTGGAAAGATCAAGAGGCAGCAACAACAATACAGAGAGAAAGAAACATGAGGCAGCTCTATGCCCCAACATTTTTTGCATTTTTTGTGGTGGCATAAATTTCGTACGTGGAGTGGATCTAACGTTGAGAGGGCTATTTATAATATGGTATTACCTTTTTACTAAGAAAATTTAATATAATGGGAATTCATTTTTGAAAAATTAAAATGTCATTTCTAAATGTGAAATCATTACCTTATAAGAAAGTTTATAAAATCGTAAATTAATAGTTTTATAATTTTTTTATTCTTTAAGTTATTAGATTATAATATTATATCTATCATTCACCCTTTTTATCATATTTTTATTAGTCTTATATTTATTTCTTTATCTTAGTTTTATAAAATATATGATGAAGTTTTATTTGAATTAAGCCTCTTTTTTTTTTTGTCGGCATGTTCTTTCCTTTGCTTTTTGCCACTACAATTAGACAACATTTGTTTATTTTTTTTAAAAATTTTTGTCCTATGTATAATTAGAAATAGATATTTTTTAAGAATTTCTTTTTTGTAAGTGATTGAGAATAATTATTCAATATAAACAAGTTAATCTCCGGTTAGACAAGTAAGACTTTTAACTACCAGCCCAACATATATGTTCTTCGATCCATCCACTGGTCAATAGCACCAACGTTAGGTTTTGTCAATTAATGATCAGCCAACACTAGTTAACAATCAAATAATCGATCCCATGACTTGTCCTTTGTCACCACCCCCACCCCTCTTAGCCATTGTGATTGTATTCTCACTTAAGTATATGTGTATATTCTTGAATTTAGTGTCATTTTTATGATAACACGGTTCATGTCAGCTTGTGTTCAAATTGGTGTGAATGGTATGATTTTGTTATTCATATCATATTACTGTGTCATGCACAATAGTGCCAATACTATTAGGTCTAATGTGAAGAAGGATTCAAAAATTACTATGACATTAGCCATGATGATAATTACTTGATCAATTATGTTCGATTTCTATTTCGATCTAACTTTGATCAAGTATATCATGAACTTTGTATCAAAATCTCAAATATTGGTTTAATATTTAAATCAAACTAGAGGGCCGAGTGCTTGGAATTTTTCATACTTAGTACAAAAGATGGTATTTTAAAGGCAGATCAACTTTATTTGATGTGAAATTAATCGACATTACTCACATAAATTTGAATAAATCAATAAATAACTAAATATAGATATACTAATTATTAAATTAAAATTTTTTACGGACCCTACTAAATAATTTTAATTGATACTATAAAATTTATTTATTAGTCATGGTGCGTCATGGATTCAAGTTTTGAATGGGTTCGGGTCAAGTTGTTTGTTTGAGTTCGGTTCCGTCCATTGCGAATAAGAGATTAGATGACGGCAGAAGGTTGTCCTACCGTAAACACTCCGACGCTCAAATCAATAAACGACATTCGAATTAAGAAGATGAAAGTAAAGGGATGCAATGAGAAGCGAGAGAGTGTTTATTTCGTGGAAATGTTCTCGTAAGATGAGAGGCTTTGGGTGTTCGTGAGGAGCAAAATCTCTAAGCACTGTGTTTCCTGAAAACGTAGTAGTAGATAGAGAGCGTTAGGATACTGAAAGCATGGGAGCTTCGTAGCAGAAGGCTTTTGTAGGAAAATGAGAGCGTGTATTGAAGTGAGAATTCCATGGCCTTTTAAAACCATGGTGTTGCGATGCCTTTATTGTACAGAAGGGCTTGATTCCCGTACTCTGTTGGGATCGCTGCCTTTTCTGTCGTGGGGCCCTTATGGCAGTAACGGTCGCTGAATTGATTGCCTTCCTTCTATATTCTGTAATCATTAGGGTTTACTGTATACAGGAGGAGGATTTTGGTACTTTCCTTCAGGGATGCGAGTCGATCCTGGATACAACCGTTATCATGGAGATTGCTTTCTGTGAATAGCATGAAATCAAGGGAGAAGACCGTTGCTGGTCGAGGACGGACGTGTGGGCCGAATTGGGTTTGGCCCACTTGAGGTCAGGTCTTCAACCGGTCAACTGATGATGCTTTTTATTAACGGAAGCGTTGACCATCTTGGGAGCAAGTCATCCGTCCTGCTTTTGGGCTTCTCTTGGCTTATTGGCCATTCGTCGGGTCAACGGTGTGCACTGACTATCCGGGCGCAAATGGATCGTTGTGGATTTTGGCTGTTCCTCATTCTTGGGCTAGCCTATTATTGTCGTACCCATCACTAGCCCTTTATACTGGTGGCCTGGGACTCCAACCTCTACCATGTTCAAGATGGGTCATGAGTGGTTGGATTTCCCACCTGAGGTGATCTGGTGAGGAAATTGGTGATGACTTTTGGCCTGTTGATTGTGTTACTTGCAGTTGTTGATTGTTTAGGCCAAACTTTGAAGGCTACTAAAAGAAGTATTGACCATCTAGGCAAAAATTTGGAGAACTGTTGAAGGAAGTATTGACCGAATTTGTTGACCCTCTAGGCCAAAATCTGGAGAACTGTTGGAGGAAGCGTTGACCAAATTCGTTGACCGTCTAGACCAAAATTCAGAGAACTGTTAAAGAATGCGTTGACCTGATTCGTTGACCATCTAGGCCTGAATTTGGAGAATTGGTAGGAGTTGAAGCGACGCACCATCATGCCGCCGGACTGTCAGTCAAAAAGTTGGCCATGTGTCTACATGCAGTGAATTTTGTGATCCCGTTAATACGCCATAGGATCTGATTCGACTGCGCCCTTTCAGAGAGCGACACGTGTCAACAATGATGGGCGTACGTTTATGAGATGATTCTCCTTATCCGGCGTTCACATACCTTTAAGTGCTCCGTCCATTACGTTTCAAACTTCCCACGATTTTCTTCCTAAAATTTTTTTAAGTCCTCTGTAACCTTCTTACTTTCGTTTCCATGGCTTCCTCTATTACCCAGATAGCTTCTGTGATCACAGCCGGTGAAGTGAAGGAGTTATACGTTGAGTATAATATCCCAAAGGAGATCGTCTTTAGAATTTCCAGCCAGGAGAATAGGGCGTGCTCCCCCCTGAGGGCTGCACCACCGTGTACAAGGCTCACCTAAGGAGTGGGTTGCGCCTTCCAGTCCCTGATGAGCTGTAGGACATTTTCATCACCCTTCAGATCCCCATAGCACAGTTTTACGCCAATGCCGTGCGTTACTTGTGTTCACTTTGCATCTTTCTCCGCCAACATTTGAAGCTATTGATGGTGGAGGTAGTCAGAGTTATATTTAAGTTTGCTTAGGGCAGAGAATGGGTGTTACTGTCCCCACGAGGACTCCAAATCTGCAGTGCTATATATGTGGATGTATCCTCGCCCTTGGCTAGAGACTAGGGTAGGGTGCTCGATATTTGCACTGGGATGCCCATCGACGAGGAGACCACTGTGGTGGAGTTGCTTCTAAAGCTGGTGGAGGGTCACCTTCCAAAGTTCCGGTTGGTCTTTCGTGCGGAGGCCAAGAAGGCACCATGGGGACCACCTTCTCCAATGTAAAAGATGAAGGTGCCTTCCTGTAAGAGGAAGGTCGGCACCATCGTGATCAAGTCTGCCAGCACACCTCCCAGCGAGGAAGCTCCCAAGAGTCCAAGGCAGAAGAAGGCGACGATGATGATGCCTTCTTCTTCTTCTTCCATGGAGCCAGACTCTGTTACAGCTGGCTGGTTCACTGGGATCGGAGATAGGTCTCGTATAGACGGAGTTGAGGCTGTTGTGGAGGTATATAGAGCAAGACTGCACTTCGCTGTGAGCAGCGCCATTCTTACTCTTCCACAGCCGGAGCACCTGGCGGTGCCATCGGAGTCACCCACGGAGCCTTTGACTGAGCAGGCTTCTGAGTTGCCAGTGGGGCCAGTTGCCGGAGTGCTCCTAGAGGCGCCTGTAGAGCTTCCCGTTATGCAGGCCGTTGAATTATTTGAGGAGCCTGCTACTGGTGAGCTTCAAGAGGCGTCCATGGTGCCAATCGTCGGAGAGCCCCAAGAGGTAGTTGGCGTCATCATTGAGCTAATGGAAGGGCCTATTGCCGGAGAGCCTGCCGAGGTGATGGGTTTTACTGTGGAGATGCTGGAGGAGTCTACCACCGGAGAGCCTGCTGAGGCGGTGGACCTTATGACGGAGTTTCCAGAGGAGTCTGCGGTGGACCTTATGACGGAGTTTCCAGAGGAGTCTGCGGTGGAGGTCACTACTGAGCCTATCCAGCAGATTACTATTTTCAGTCCTCCACTTCTAGGGCCAAGGTCTTGCAACAGGCCAGTGAGGTCGGAGCACAAAATCTGGCAGGTAAACCTTCGCAACTTTTCTTCTCTTTTTTCTCTCTGTTGTTGTTACTTAACGTTTTTGGCTTTCACAAGAGGAGAAAATAACTGGTACAATGGGTAAGGGACTGCGCTAGCGGGATTTGACGATCACTGACCACGATAAAGCGATCACCTGGTTTGAGGAGGAGGGGAGCTACTTAAGGTGGAGCACCAGCAGAACACAACTGCTCTCCAATCTATGCTGTCAAGTCTGGTAGAGGAGAATGCCAGATTGAAAGAGGAGAATGTCCGACTGGGAGAAGAAGCTGACCGGGCGGTGAGGCATATTGACCAACTTGTAGGACAGATGATATCACTGGAGGACGAGTTGACCACTTGCATACGCCCTCATGAGGTCTTCGATATGCTGTTGGCATGGTTGTGGGAAGGTGTCAACCTTTGCCGGTGCATTGCATGGTTGGTTGACCCCAACTTTCTAGTGGAATATCTTAACCCATCAAACCGTTCTGCCCAGCGTCGCGAGAGCCTCGTGGGACAGTCCCGGAGTGGTCAGGGGCCACCACCGCTTCCTTCTGGGAGCTCTGCACCTTCGTAGATGTTTTGCCATTTCTTCTTTGTATGCAGTTGTAAATATTCAAACATAATCAATAAAATGATCATTTTACTAATGTTATGCACCTTTGCCTTTATTGTCGTTCTCTCAATTGCTTGTTATTATGTTGACCGGCCGACTTGGTGTATTGCATGCTAGTTGGTCGTCTGCCGTGCTTAAGGCATTTATGGCACTCTCTAATAGAATTAAGTCCCAGAGAAGGCATCAAGGTGACTCTTGATATTGGGTCAACCTATTTTACACTTGTACATGAGTCGAGACTTAGTGGCGCTGCCCAGGTGTGAACTTGGGCGACCAACTTTTGGACGGAGTGCTTTGTTAGTGTCAATTGTCATTGACTGATTACGCTATCTTCTTGTGTAGGAGGTTATCACGTGTGCTGTTCTAATCTCCTAATATTTTGACAATGAATGGGCCACTTGGATGACTAATGTTTATTTCAACTGCCAATGGGCCGCCTGGATGACCAGGGTTTAATTCGATCGCCAATAGGCTACCTAGATGACTAAGGTTTAATTCAATCGCTTTCGGGCTGCTTGGATGACCAATGTTCAATTCGACCACTTACGGGCTGCCTAGAGACCAGGGTTTAGTTAAAGCGGATGAAAACCCGCCCGACTAAGGGGCAATCTAGGTCGTTTATATAATCCTGCAAACACACACATGCATATGGAACAGAAAAGAAAAGAGAGAACAATATGATATAATAAAAAAGTACTTCTTTTATTAATATCAACATGTACATTTACAAGCATACACATGGACGACCTACTTATACCCTTATTGGAAGTAGCGCTTGAGGTGGATCGCATTTCACATTTGTGGGACCAACTTGCCATTATGGGTTTAGAGTTTATAAGCTCTATTCCGCAAAACGGTTGAGACTAGGAAAGGACCTTCCCAATTTGGAAAAAAATTATTCTAATTGGCGGTCTTACCCGTAGCTTCGATGCTTCGTAAGACTAAGTCTCCAACGTCGAATTGCTATGCTTTTACCTTCTTGTTATAATAGTAGGCAACTTATTGTTGGTAGGCCGCTGTCTGCATTCTGACAGCATCGCGGATTTCCTCCAACAAGTCTAGGTGTTCCTTGTTTTTTTAAAAATTACCTTGCGAGTCGAATGACTTGACCCTAAGACTTGAAAGCTCAATCTTAACTGGAATTACCGCTTCGGTCCCATAGCAGAGACTGAACGGTGTCTCACGAGTTGACTCCTTTGGAATTGTCTGGGAAGACCATAGGACAGAGGGTAGCTCGTCGACCCAGGAGCCCCCTATGTCATACAGCTTGGTCTTTAGACCATGGAGTAGCGTGCGGTTAGTGACCTCCATCTGTCTGTTAGCTTGCGTGTATGCCACGGAAGTGTGGACTAGTCTGATGCCTAGACTAGTGCAATATTTGGTGAAGCATTTTTTGGAGAATTGGATTCCGTTGTCAGTCTCGATGACCTCGGGAACACCAAATCTGCTGGCTAGGGCATTATGCTTAGTGATCTTAGCCAGTGGAGCGGTTTTAACCCACTTGGTGAAATAGTCGATGTCTGCGATGATGAACTTCCTTTGCCCAATTGTGATGGAAAATGAGCCGAAAATATCGAGCCCTCATTGTGCAAAGGCCAAGGAGCTTGAAGAGACCTCAATTCAGCGGGCGATTGATGGTGAAGATTGCCGTAAAGCTGGCAATTTTCACACTTCTTCACAAAGTCAAAGGCTTCATTCTTCATTGTCGGCCAGTAATATCCCTAGCGTATGATCTTGAACATTAGGTTTTTGTTGTCGATATGCGATCCCTAGATCCCAAGGTGGACTTCACTCAAGGCATAGTCGGCTTCCTCAGGAGTTAGGCACCGGAGGTACGGAGTCGAGTAGCCATAGCAATATAGCCGTCCGTCGACTATTGTGTACCTGCCGGCCGTCTTCCTGATCCATTTGGCTTCGTCCGTGTTGTCTGGTTGTGCTTTGTCTGCTAGATACTTCTGGTAAGCCGTCATCAGTTTTTTGAGTCAGAGATTTATATGGCTTCCTGTTCCTCTATATTGGGAGTGTTATGGACTTCCCGCATGTCCATGGAGTACTGCTCTGGGTTTTTGGCCGCCACGTAGGCCTTAGAGATAGATTTTGCTTCCTGAAAGGTCTACAGATTCTTGTACGCCAGATGCCTAAAGAAGTCCCCGTGTGCCAATGCGGGGAGAAAACTGCCAAGTGTCATCTCCTTAGTGAGCCTGGGGATTCTCCTGGCTTACACCATGAAGTGATCTAGGAACTTTCACGGCTCTCTCCCTACTTCTACTTGATATGGGAGAGATGCCATAGCTACTTTTCTTCTCGGTGGCTGGAGGCGTATTGTGCTAAAAAGATATCGGTGAGCTCTCAGAAGCTCCAAATTGACTCCGATGGAAGCTGGTTGAACCAGTTGCGGGCATCTCCTTTCAGTGTAAGAAGGAAGCAACGACACATCGCTGCATCCTCCAACCCCTGGAGACTCAGATGGGTACGAAAATGATCTAGGTGATCAATGGATCAGCACTCCCATCATAAGAGTCAAGGGTTGGCATCTTGAACTTTGCCGGCATGGGACAGTTCAATATCTCCACCATCAAAGGAGATCTGTCTAGATCTGTAGCGTGTTCGTCATCCCTGAACGCATGATTCTAGATTTTATCCACCCTTAAATCTGTTTGGGTGGCGTTGCCAGATCTTTTAGAGTTGAGGTAAGTTCTCAACTCCGTTCTTTCTCTGGGGTGGCGCGTAGCCGGTCAACTATTTTCACCAGTGAATCTAATGATCCTGGAGGCTCCCTCCTGAGCCTAAGGTTTGGTCCCCGCCCGTGAGTATCGGGGGTTCCTTCATTCTTGACTCTCTTCCAGAGCCCTACTACCCAAACTTCCTTCGAGCCTTGGATGGCTCTGGGCATGTGAGGCCTCCGAAACTTGAGTGTCGTTTGATCTCTTGGTCTTCTTGGATGGCTTCTTTTTCTTCTAGCCACCTCTCCTAGAAGTCGGAGCAGGGATTGCTGTGGACGGAGTCCCCTGTTGTGCGTTCTTCTGGCGGGCATAGAGCATTTTGAACATTCTGTTCATGCTACTCATGTGCTCCGCTAGATTCTGAAAAAGGGCGCTGGCACCCTGTTGACCATCCCATTGACCAGGTTACTAGTAGTGTGGTCCTGGTCGAGTGAGGTCACGTCTCTAGTAGGCTCGCTAGCCTGTGCTTTAGTGTTCACCATTATGATTGATGATGTTGATTTGGAAGGTGAAACAAAGAGAGATTGTGTAGAAAAGTGGTTGGTTTTTTGTAATATTCCCACAGACGGCGCTAATGATGCGTCCTGGATCTAAGTTTTGAACGGATTTTGATCAAATTGTCTGTCTAAGTCTGGCCTCATCCATTGAGTTTGGATCCTGTACACCACAACAATGAATAAGAGGTCAGATGATGGCTGGAGGTTATTCCATAGTAAACACTCCGACGCTCAAGTCAGTAAATAACCTTACAATTAAGAATGTGAAAGTAAAGGGATGTAATGAGATGGAGAGAGTGTTTGTTTTGTGGGAATGCTCTCATAAGATGAGAGGCTTTGGGTGCTCGTGAGGAGCGAAGTCTCTAAGCACTGTGTTCCCTAAAAATGTAGTAGTAGAGAAAGAGTGTTGGATGCTAAAAGCATGGGAGCTTTGTAGCAGAAGGCTTTTACAGGCAAATGAGAGTGTGCTTTAATGTGAGAACTCCATGGCCATTTATAGCCATGGTGCTACGACGCCTTTCTTGTGCAGAAGAGCTTGATTCCCGCACTCTGTTGGGATCGTTGCCTTTTCTGACGTGGGGCCCTTATGGCAGTAACGGTCACTGAATTGATTGCTTTCCTTATGCGTTCTGTAACCGTTAGGGTTTACTATAGACAGGAGGAGGATTCTTGCACTTTCCTTCAGGGATGCGGGTCAATCCTGGATGCAACCGTGATAATGGAGATTTCCTTCTATGGATAGCGCAAAATCAAAGGAAACAACTGTTGCTGGTCGAGGGCCGACGTGTTTGGCCCACTTGAGGCCAGGTCTTCAGCTGGTCAACTGATTATGCTTCCAGTCAATGGAAGCGTTGACCATCTTGGGAGCAAGTCGTCCGTCATACTCTTGGACTTCTCCTAACTTATTGGCCTTTCGTCCGGTGAGCCGTTGTGGATCTGGGTCATTCCTCTTTCTTGGGCCAGCACATTACTGACGTACCCATCAAAAATAATACACTATATAAAAATATCTATAAAATAGTATATGCCTTTTTTCAGTCCTAATGTGGGGAAGCCGAATGCAATTATTTAAGATTTGGAACATGATAACACCATTAGTTCCCGTTTAACTTTGGCAATTTTTTCAAGACCAACATGATATCCCATCTCATCCTTTCATATTAAGACTAACAATGGGTGAAAGGTTAAGCATTAACCCCATATATTTGGTTGAAAAAAATAACATAAAAATAAAATTTTTATTTTTTGAAAATAAAATTTTTATTTTTTAAAAATAATTTTTTTTTGTTTAATTATAAATTTAACTAAAATTAAATAATACCTACAAATTATTATTCCCACCATTTATATAAAAATTATTATTCCTACAAATTATTATTATTGTTATTATTATTATTATTATTTTATTTTATAATTATAATAATAATAATATTATTATTTTATTATTATTAATAATATATATTATTATTATTATTACTATTATTATTATTTTATTTTATTATTTTTATTATTACTATTCTCTCATCATTACTCATACTATTTAATAAATCAAATAATAGAATACTAATTTTTATTTTATTCTATTTTAATAATAAAATATGAGAATAATAATTTTGACTCTATTCTCATCATATTTTATTTCATAAAATAACTATTATATTTCACCTTATTTCATTCCAACAACCAAACATACCGTAAAGAGTAGATCAACAGATTTTATAATTATTATTCTTATTGCTTCTTTAGCATTCTACAAGATGAAGACCATAACATTTGGAAGAAAATTTGCATAAAAACAAAGTGTCATTGGCGGTTGGATTGGTGGTGACAAGTTATCAAGGAGCCTGAGGATCCTACTTCACAAATCTTGGCCATCACTTTATGCCATTGGCTAAAACCGATAATTCAAATTTATTTGTATTATAAATTTTTTAAAAAATATAATAAACATGAGTAATCGGTTTCAACCAACGACCCAAATTTGCAAAGTAGAATCCCCGAGAGCGTTATCAAATCGGCCGATGCACATTTGTGGGGTACAATCTCTTTTAGATAGTAGCAATTTATTTCATTAGAAATAATAAGCAAATTACAATATCCCTTGATGGCTAATGCTGCTGATTAGAATAATTATGTTCATAATAAGATTTTGACTATTCTCTCCCCCTTCTTTCCATGGCATGTACTTATTTTTAGACATTAAATAATTATTTCTCTTAGCATTTTATGATCAACATTTTTTGGCCTCTGGTCCTCCTTGTTTCGGCTGGTTGGTGGAAGGCATGTATCTTTTTTTTTTTTTCCCTTTTATTCTGAGTTTTTGGGCTCTTTTTTTGTTTGTGCTTGATAGTCTTTTTTTATTGGATTTGAATTTTAGCTCATGGGTTATACATATATTCTTATTCGTATTCTTA